>VNKB01006793.1:0-15696 GCA_008042735.1 Drosophila leontia | reverse complement strand
TTTTGATTTTGATAAAAAATTGAATTTTCAAAATTTTTAAATGAAGTATGCAGATTTATTAACTGTAGAAAATCTTGCACAGAACAGTTTTCCGATTTAAAATAAATGCTCTTTTGGCCGAGCTATGAGATTTTTAATTTAAAAAAAATCAACAAGTTTTTAAATATAAAAAATCCGATTTTATAATACAAAATAATATTTTTCTAAGTCAAGGAATCATTTCCGACCCCATAAACCATATATATTCTTGATCACCATTAACAGGGGAATCTTTCTAGATATGTCAGGAAGAAATAGATTTTTTGGCCATTTTTGCGAAATTTGATAAGGGGTTACATCATTAAAATTAGCAAATATGGCCAAAAATTTTGATTTCTTAAAATTTTAAATTTGGTGTGCAGTTTTTTTAAATTATTAAAAACTATCACAAAACTGCTTTCCGAATCGAAATTAATGCATTTTTGGCTTAGTTATGATATATTTAAATTGTTACCTGCAAGGGTATACAAACTTTGGCTGGCCAAAGTTAGCTTTTCTTCTTGTTTTTGTTTGATTTAAATTTAAATGAATAATTCTGGTACTGTTACTTATTTAAATTCACAGCAGAGCTAGTTTATATTATAAAAAACTGCATAAGTTGTTAATATATATGCAGGATAATAACAAAAGCTACTTAAAAAAATTACAAAATAAATGTTATTATATTACAAATAATATTATTCATGATGAGAAATAAGTTATCACTTGTGAAATTTAGTTAAAGCCTTTAGAATGTATTTAATATAATTTCCTTTTGTAATATTTCTTTCTCTGTAATACCACTGAAATTATTCCATTTGTTGTGCTTAAATTTTCAAATTATTAAATTAATTTGGCTTAACTTGGTTAAATCCCAAAATTGTCAAGCCATGCACTTTCCTTTTATGCATGCAAATTATATAAGAGCTCTGAAGCCCAGCCATTTGAGCTTTAAAGTGCATCTTTGACCGCAAAGGCCATTTATGGCTTTAGCCCACCAAAGGAGGCTTCCGACCAGGCCACAACCTTTGGTCAAGCGCGTTGGCAAATGTAATACATGTATTTGCTACCGATTGCAATTCATTGTGGTTTCTGAGTTCGGGGTAATCGAGGTTTGCTGTGAGCTTCTAGTTGCAGTGAAATTTAATTTGAAGCTGAGTTAGTATATCAATCGGTATTGTCTTGAAGTATTTCATTTACTTATTTGATTAGAAATTAATTGAAAATCCAGAGTTCTTCTTATAGAAAATTAAAAATTATTAAAAAATAAATCATATCAATCCTAAGTAATTTTGTTATTTAAATCAATAATAATCATCTCATCTTCCAACCCATAAATACATACACTTTTAACTCCTTAAATATATAATTCTTTAAAAGCCAAATATTTTTTAAATTTTAAATATTTTATTGAAAGCTATAAGCTCTACCTCAGTGTTCAGTTACAAGACAAATGAGTACAATGAATGGTCGACAGAATGCCACAAAAGTTAGTAAAGTCTGTGAAAAGTTTAGGCCGCACAAGTACAAGCATGGATAGCTTTCCCTTTCCCTCTGACAGTTTGCCAACTGCCAAGTCAGTGGTCCAAATATTTTGTTAACATTTTTAATATCTCGCAGGCTGTGAAATAAAATAAAATAAAATGCCCATAATTTGGGCTACATCTCTTCCAGCATCTGTCATCTTTTGTAACTCTCTCCTCTCTGTTTTTATTTACAGGCAACCTACTTGTCATTTTGGTAGTCACCTTGTCCCGACGACTGCGCTCCATTACCAACTTTTTCCTGGCCAATCTCGCCTTCGCGGACTTTTGCGTTGGACTTTTCTGTGTGATGCAGAACTTGTCCATCTATCTCATAGATAGGTGAGTTGAGAGAAGGGAGACCTAGTTGTTGTTTTGCTTAATTAATGGTACATTATGCACGAGTGGAGGTGAACAATAAGAAGAAAAGTAAATGGTAAAGACTCTTTTGAGTTTTTTGTTAAGATTCAATACAATCTTATGCAGCTAACAAATATTTTTAAATTAATTAATTAATTTGTACGTTAATTAAATGCCATACTTGACCCTTAAGTAACCAAATATATATACAACAATTATTTAAAAATTAATTAAATATTGAAGTGCGATCACACAACTTTCCTTTTATTTTTCTTAAATTAAAAAACTTGTATTCTCTGTGATTACCACCCCTTCAAGGAGGGTATTATCTTGTCCGACCCAAAGAAGATTAATTTTTCGGCTGTCATTTATTATTCAAAAGCTGACATTCTCATGTCAGGCTCTCAGGGTGCAACCAAAAGAATGCAGCACAAAAGTTTCAACTTTCAACTCGGCAACATTAACGGTAGCACAGCCACAGAACGGAGGGGAATATGCTCTCAGCCCCACAGGCGACACTTTCACGTGTGCATTTTCCGCTTTTCCGCTCGCCTCGTCCTTACCTTCTCCCGCAGTTCACACCTGGCCGCCGTGTTTATTTGCATTGCCTTTTCTACCTTCCCTAGAAACACGTTGTGCGACGTGCACAAATAAAAAGCGCAATGAATGAACCTGAGGCAAACAGCAGCGGAAAAAAATTGAAGAGCAAAGCATGGAAATTCCGACAATGATATGTGCATGGTTTCTGTAAAAAGTTTTCCCCAAACAGGACGAGACCTCGTATAAGTAATCCTGGAAATTTGCAGCCTCATCGGCTCAAGGAAGAAGCTCTTGGGATAGAAATACTTATCGTAAATACCACTTTTTTGTGCATTATGAATTTAAAAGAAAATGGAATTTATATTAAGGGTTAGAGAGGGTTTTTTTATGAAAGAGAATGCCTGATTAAGATATGGATTTTACCCTTTCGTTTGCCAAAAAATATATAAAGTTATTTGTACACAATTTTAATTGATATTTTAAAATCCATTTTAAAGTAGTAAAAACATCAATTTGTAAAATATTAATTCTCCTGATTTAAATTACAATCAAAAACAATATTATTTTCTAAGCAAAAATATTCAAATATATTCTGTATAATTTCCATGTCATCATATATCTAAAATTATATTTATTTTTGAAGAAATGCCTTATGTTTCACGGTCGTTTGCTTACAAGTAAATAAAGTTTACACACAAAAATGAAGTCAAGCATAAACTGAATATATTTTGGCAAATATTCATGCTTTAATAGTTTCTTACTTATTACTCATCTAGAAATATGTTCATAATAAGCTTAGCAAAGTGAGATTCAAGTAAACATATACAAGATCTAGAGCAAATGAAAAATTTATTACTAAAAGTTTGTGGAATTAAAAATAGATTTAAACAATCCACATTCAAGCAATGCGATAAATTTGTTTATTTAAAAACGCAATCTTATTTCTATAATTTTTGTCTTGAATTGTGTGCATATTTGCCAATTTAATTTTCTAATAAGCGAATGCTTATTATGGTCGAGAATCACCATATTAAAAGCCTAATATAGGACTGGCCAATATGTGCTTGGCATAATTTCATCAAAATTATGCGCACAAGTTCATGGCGGCCCCCCAAAAACATATGCAAAGTGAGAAAGATTTGGGGAAAATCTCCACAAATTATGCCCAAAATGAATTTTTGTCTGGCCTGGCAAGTTATTTATTTTTTAGGGTAACCAAAACCATAGATTTTAGACTAATCATAGATATAAAGAGAGCTCTTCAAGTGGTTTATATAAAATTAAAATAGTAATGTGATTTAAAACCCTTAAACTTAAGTCTTTAAAGAAAGTACTTGTCTTGAAAACCCTTCTTAAAAGTTACAATTTCCTGCTGCTAAAGCCTTACCCGACTCTCTCACCTGGCAATAATTTTGAGGACCGTAAATTGGCTGAAATGGCAGCGGCAATCAAACCGCAAAACCATTACAATTTCCTTGTATTATCCTCATACTTTGTCCCCAAAAGGAAGCCGCGCACAAATAGAATAACGTGCTAATCCCAAAATACAATAATCCGCCGCCGTTGCCGCCGCCGTTGCCGCCTCCTTGACGCCAATACCATTTTCCAATGTAATTTTAGCCCGAAAATAATAAAAAAAAAGAGAGAAAGCTTTTCGCCACATAAAATACTAACGACACCTTAATGTCGCATTAGTTTCGTGGGCGTGTCATAAAATTTTATGTGGCGTCTGGCCCTAAATTCTGCTCTGACGCCTCGAGCCAACTAGAGAGGAGCAGTGACTCTTTAAAGAGCGAAACTTTTGCCCATAAATAATTATTAATACCTTTCGGGTTGTCCCCCTTTCCAGCTGGGTCTTTGGCGAATTCCTGTGCCGCATGTACCAGTTTGTGCACTCCCTGAGCTACACGGCCTCGATTTTCATCCTGGTCGTCATCTGCATGGAGCGATACTTTGCCATTGTGCATCCCATTACCTGCAAGCAGATCCTGACAGCAGCTCGTCTGAGGGTGAGTATTAATTAATGCTAAAGAAAATGTATAAAAAAGGAGTATCTATTTTTAGTACCCGAAAATGAGCCTTTTCTCTTTTCTTTTACCATTAAATTGGTGAGCCCATTTTCACAACTTTGATAACTCATTTTAGCCACAATTTGCAAGTTAATGAAACTTATTTAACCAAGCACGCACCCACAAAAAATATTATATATATAATAATGTTGCCCGAAAGGCTTAATAAGCCGTGGGCATGACTTTGTGGCTGCGAAAACTTTTTGGTAGAATACCCAACCGACACACTCTCCTTTCAGCCAGACAAATGAAACAATTTGGTAAACTAAAAATGCGTTTTGTTAATGCCAATGGCTCCTAATTAAACTACAAGAGGCATAAAGACAACGAAATGTTACGGACATCCATTAACATGCAAATTTTGTGTGTTCATTTGCCATTTAACAAATTGTTTGCGTGTTTTTGGCTTGAAGAGAAAACAAACTAGACGAGAGTGCTTGTCTTTTGCAGATGGTCATTGTCACCGTGTGGATCACATCGGCGGTTTACTCCACGCCCAAGTTTGTCTTCAGCAAGACCATCAAGAATATTCACACCCAGGATGGGCAGGAGGAGGAAATTTGTGTGCTGGACCGCGAGATGTTCAACTCCAAGCTACTGGACATGATTAACTTTGTGCTGCTCTACGTGATGCCTCTGCTGGTGATGACGGTGAGAGAATTTCAAGTATTAAATAATTAAATTAATGTTTAAAAAAACCTGAACTTTTCACTACAATTTAAACCTTTTCAAGAGCTATTTATATTCCATTTCAGCCCAAAAAGTGTCCCCACTCTGTCTTGAATTCGCTTTAATGACATCAACTCGATTGCTTTTGAATTGCAGGTCCTTTACAGCAAAATCGCCATCGCTTTGTGGCGCAGCTCGCGCGGCCTCACGCCGCATGTGGCCCAGCATCAGCACCACCAGCATCAGAATCAGCATCAGCAGGTGCAGTCGGGACAATCTGGGCAGGACAATGGCATGGGTCTGCACAACAGCATGTACCATCATCAGCATCACCACCACCATCACCACATGAACCCGCACCAGCACCACCAGCTGTCATCGGCGGCGACAGCATCGGCGGCGGCGGCGGCATCCACAGCGGGAGCTGGAGCCGGATCAGGCGTAGGAGGAGGTGGAGCAGTTGGTCCTGGCTCGTCACTCGCTTCCGCCGGCAGCAGCACTACGTCCTTGTCACGTAAACAGAGCAGTAAATATGAGAAGCGTGGCGTCAGCATCACAGAAAGTCAGGTGAGTTTCCGTGAAAACAATGCTCCTGAACGGGGGAAAAAATAAAATAAAAGAGAAAGTCAAGCGGGTTGGAAAAATATTTAAAGGCTATGCACTTGGGAAAAGTAATAGTTTTATATTGAAATCTTAGTTAATAAGTGTCTTAAGTCTATTCTAAAATTTTAACAAGATGAATCGAAAAATAAGAAAGTATATAAGCTTTGAATTTAATTTTTTCTAAATTCTTTTAGATTTAATTTATAAAGAACTTAAGTTCCCAGTGTACAACAGTTCGTGTAACCCCGTTAATATCCTCGTAAATATGCAAAAAGCGAAGCCAAAGCTTTGTTCCCTAATTGCTTGAAACAAGGCCGAAGCAGTTTAAACTCAGTTTTTCGTGGGGACGTGGCCCAGGTTCTAAGCACCAAAAGCCTGGCTGTAATGTTCAAGGAAGCTGTCATCGATTCAGCCATATTCCGCCTATAATTTATTAGATACAAAAGTAGCTCCAGTAGCGGTAATAGGTTTTGAGAAATCACCTAGTCGTAAAAACTTTGTCCTGGCAACTTTGAGGGCCAAGTGGCCAGGTCAGCTCCATGGAGCAGGTGTCAATGCACATTAAGGCCAACGCTGAACTGGCCACAAAAGCGAGTGGCTAGTGGCCTGACAGCTGCTTGGTAAATGAAAAAATAAAGGAAAAAACTGCAAGTGAGAGGGCAAAAGTTATCGCAGAAATATTTTGCCATTATTGGTGGCCGGACACCATGGCGTATACGTTATTTTTCGCTTTTATTGAGCATCTGACAGGAGCTTTGCCATGCAGCTGCAAGCTCGATTGCATTTTCTGTCAGAAAACATAAAATAGAGTAAAAGATTACCCAATCGAACATTGGGCATCGATCACGCTTAGTTTTAGACATATTTTAGATGGAAATGCAGACATATTTTTGAAAGAAAAAAACATTCGAACAGCTGTCAGTGCTTTGGCAGGAGTTTTTTTAATGGAATATTGAATATTTAGAGTGGTATATACTTTCAAATAAATATTTTTAATATTTAATAAGTACTCTAAACCTTACAAAATATTTAAAATATTTATTAAGTACCGTAAACCTTAAAATAAATATTTTAAATATTTTATAAGTAAATTAAAATAAATATTTACGGAATTCAATAAGCTCCCTAAACCTTAAAAGAAATATTTTAAATTTTGTATAGGTACCCTTAAGTCTTATTAATATATTTTAGGTTCTCTTTAATACCTTTAAGCACAGCACAGTGAACACTTTTCGATAACCTCTATACGAAAACTAATTTACTCTTATTCCCTCCGATAACTATTTAACTATCTTTCTGTTGAACTTTTCTCTCTCTCTGTGCCTTTCGTTTGATCCATAATAAAACACCGTATTTGGTTCCTCCTTCTCTACTAACCAATCCACCAATTACCACCACAACACACAACACCACACCAAATTAGCTTGATAATTGCAAGGTAGGTATCAACGAGTCCCTCTAATCAATAGCTCAACGCTCCATCCATCTGTGTCGCGCGTCGAAACTAATGCTATTTTCCATGTTACTCTGTGCAGGTGTCCCTGGAGGCCGATCGTCCCATTGTGAGCGCCTGCCGCAAGACGAGCTTTTACCACCACTCCCATGCCCATCATCAGCGGACAACGGGTAATATCGCGGGTGGTGGCAGTGGGATGGGCGTGGCCGGAGCCACCCACATGTCCCACTCGTCCAGTAATGTCCTACGCGCTCGACGCGGCGTCGTCCGCATGCTGATAATATTCGTGCTGACATTCGCCCTCTGCAATCTGCCGTATCATGCCCGCAAAATGTGGCAATACTGGTGAGTATTCCGCAGGACACTGAGAGAAAAAGCGGGTTTGTATGAAGTGTGGAAAGAGAGAGACTTAAGAGGGATTTTTTTGAAAGATATGGGTTGTTTTGGGTTTTTTGTTTAATTTTTAGTCATTAAAATTAATTTTTTGACTGGATGATATTGTTTTTTGTTTTGAAAACTTTTTGCACTTGATATATAAATTTTAAAGATTTTTTTTCCGAGTGCTCTGTCACCTCAATCGGTGCATTCATCACTCCACTCTGACTCGGCACAAACAATATTTTATACCGTCAGCCCGGCAGGCATTTGCATATTCCGCCGATAGTCGGGGAAATTAACATCTGCGAGTGTGCTGATAAAGCCGAGATAGCTTCCTGCCGGAATCGAGGCTGGTAAACAATTAAGTCATCAATTGGGATTCCTCGCAATCTGCCGGCTTTACCCTCATTTGCCAATTTCCTCGAGCTAAATCGATTTTAAAGCACTCGGGCTACATGCATACCTACCCCATCTCCATTCCCATCTCCATGCCCCTTTCCAAACCCAAACCCAATCCGATTGCGTAAGATTCCCATTCTTCGTGGCCTTTGAAAGGTGTGCCAACAAAGATCCAGCTGGACTTTCCCTTTTCAGCCAGCAGTTCCGCTTCCGGTGAGGCATTCAAAAGTGAGTGAAATTCCCTCCAAAATGGGAAGGAGGGAGAGCCTCTGTTGGCTTAATACGTGGGCGTTCTTTTCGAATTGCCTGGGCGGTGGCAGAGCTGTTTGCCAACGAAAGGGAGATAATTGCTCCTTGGTTAAGCTTAATAGCTGATTACAGCCACAGCGTAAAAGGAACCTATTTCTAAGGAAGTTAAAGGGTAGGGGATAATATTAAAGCCTGTAAATATAAGCATTAAATAATATTAAATAAATAAAGATTAGCTCTTTAAAGTTCTTAGGTTATATATGAAAAAGAAAAACATGCTTCTAAATCATACTAAAATCCAGAAAAAGGTTCTATGGCTCTAAAAATAATAACAATTAGGAAAAAGGACCCCATTTCACTTCCATTCCTTGAACTAAATGATTATAAAACATACAAGTGTATCGGTTGTCCCATCAACTCGTCAGCTTTTTAACAAGGCTCAACTCTCTTTTATGATATTTCCCAGATAATCCCTTTGTATTATTTTCGAAGAATAAAGAGTTGCGACAAAAATAGATCAAAAGTTGGGTGCCAGATTAACCGAAAGGATAAAAAAGCAACCAACCGTTGTGGACAGGCATTCAATGGACATACACACACACACTCTTCTTAATTACGGTTTTATTTCTGGGAATCTCTTATGCAGCAGCAAAATGTCAAGAAATTCCATTAGCCACAATTACGACACATAAAACGGCAGTTCGAAAAGGAAAAAATCCGAATCAAATTGGTCAAACGCAACAGTATACACACCCCACAGATTGGCAGTCTTTTTCGGAGTATATGACAAATGGCTTAATAAAAGATTCACAAGGATTTAAAAAATTCTTTTAATTCAATGCGACAACGTAGAGTTTTTCCCCTACACTTTTCTCGTATTTTTATCTGTTGGCTTGTTTTCTTTGTGTTCCGGCTGAGTGGGACTAGTCCGGCTTAACGTGGCCATTATGTGGCAGATTATGGCCATGTGGGTGAGGAGAGGGACAATTTTTTTTCCCGCAGGTTGGGCAAGGTCGATTCCTATGAATAAATAAAAATAAGAGAGCCGGAGAGCTGGTCAAGTAAACAACAAGTCAGAAATAAATCTCAATTATGGCACTGTCAGGAAAATACTTTGGCCAGAAATCAAATTGAAACATTTATCGTTTTTGTGCAAAAATAAACAGGAATTGCAGTTATTTTTCCCTCTAGACTGAGAACAAATTCCCCAAAGTGCAACGTGGCAAATCTGTGAAGAGCTGTTTAATTAAAGTACCTCCTAACAAAGATAAATAGCTGGTTCAGCAGGCAGAGGCATCTCCAGTAATTAATCAACTTGCTGCTGGCTGAAAAATTGAGCAACTCCTAATCAGGTCAAGCTTAATTTTCTATGGGACACTCTTCAGTCCAGATGCTAAACATAGCAGCTCCCACAGAGGCATAATCATCAAATGATAACTGTCATTGGTACTCAAGGCGAACACGACCGAGTAATTGCCACGCGCTGACAATTGGATTACTTTCCCCTTGAATACTCGTACGCAGAGAGACTACCATGGCACGTGTTCATTACTGGCTGGGTAGCCGGCTTGGGGTGATAACGATAACAACTGCCAGCAGTCGCCAACTGCGACTCATTAGACTGAGGCCGGAAGACGGTCACGATCCAGGGCCACCCCATGGAGTCCGGGTTGCCTTTAATGTGATGTCCCCGATTCGGTTTGCCATCTAAAACTGGGTCGGGAGGGGAGGGGGACTGGGGAGGAGAAGCGGAACTGTTGGCAAAAGGGCACTCCAGGACTCAAGCAGCGGCGAAAACAAAGCGAAGGCCACTCGAGTGGCCCAATCAGTTAGCCAACTCTTCTCCCAGGACTTTGCCACTTGCAAGTGCAAGCCGAATTCTCAACGAGCAACAACTCCAGGACATTTTGGCAGTTGGCTCAAAGTTTCTAGCATCTATCTAAGGGAGGGAGACGAGAAATAAGCAGGATGAGAGCCTCGACTATGGGATATCCGGTAGTTTTTATTCCAGGAAGTGTTTAACAAATAAGAAAATAAATTGATAATTAATTTAATAAACTACTTTCTCTTGAAATTCTATTTTAAGGAATTTTAAACTGAAGTTTATTTATTTATTTATCCAAAGCAATACTTTAGTTATAAACTAATTTATTTTAAAGACTTTATGATTGCTTTCATTTTGAACCTTAAAGCCTGACAAAATTTGTTAACTTTTTCTTCTAAAAACCCACCTAAATAATACCCTTGAACTCTCTGACTACTGAGCACCTAAAAAATAGGTGGAAAAAAATCCAGCAACATCTATTTTGCTGCTGCTTTAAATATTACTCGACAAGGCAAAGTTTTCGGTCAAAGTTTATGTTGCATACTTGCAGGCGGCGAAAAACTTTGCGCTTGGCCAAATTCCCCGCTCCATTAGGCAACTTTTTTCGAGTGCCCTTTGCTCCTGTCCAGGCAAACAATACTGCCAACAGCCAGCTTAATCACCTGGACAGGTGGACAAAAAGTCTGAACCTCCGCGGAGACTGAGACTGGCAACAGCTGAACAAAAGCCGTAACGGAAGAGTTGCGCAGTCCGCGAAGGGAATTGAATTGAAGTGGATTTCTAATTAAATATATAGGTCACTTTGTGACAGTACATTTCTTGCATAATTAATGGGGGCTCACTAGCGTAATTTTCTCCGGGGAATCCAGGGGAATGGCTCATGAATTTCATAGTGGAAACTGAAAGAGAGAGGAAAAGTTATTTTACAGCCGCATTAGAACCAGGACTGTAATCTCTATTTCGGGACAGACCACAGAATGTTGAACTCGATTCCGATGTTTGGCCAACAGATGCTCATTTGCATAGCCAGAATATACACAACCAGATAGTTATTATGGTGCTTGTATATGTTCCTTTATATGCCTTTGCAGGTCACGTTCGTATCGCGGTGATTCCAATTTTAATGCGCTGCTAACGCCGCTCACCTTTCTGGTCACGTACTTCAATTCGGGCGTAAATCCCCTGCTCTACGCCTTCCTCAGTCGCAATTTTCGCAAGGGCATGAAGGAGCTGCTGCTGTGCTCCTGGAAGAAGGGCAAGGGCAAGTCCTCATCGAACTCCTCGATGCACCACAAGCGCAAGGCGCTGCAGGTGAGTGTGTAAAGCCCGGAACGATGCTCCTAATGTATGAGTTAACCCAGACCACTGTCTCCTTTCCTTAGACCCATTCGCTGCCCACGGACACCACGCACATTGGCAACGAGCAGCTATGATGGCCACGCGGCTGGAGGAGGCACCTCAGGCGCTTGGGCCGGCGCTCCTAAAGGCTGTCCCGTCCCCAGGAGGATGCCCGAACTGGCTAGCTATAATTTCATTGTGATTTTGGAGGAGCCTCTTGCCCGCTCACTTGGCCTGCGTTTAAAGTTGGCCAAATTTTAAGTAAAAAAAAAAAAGAAAACCAAAAAGCAAATTGATTTGCACTGGAGAAGTCAACTGTATGCTTTTCCAGGAGCATGGCTCTGCAAACTGTCAAGTTCTTAGTCTAAGTTTCTCATTTAAGTGTGATTAAATACGAACAAATAAAACGAAATGCAAAGATCATTACTGTGTGCAAATATACTTGGCACAACCCAGCTCTGCTGCATCATTGCAATTAACTTTTACAGCAGCTAGAGAGTCATAATACAAGCGGAGAAAGGGGAAATTGTGATTTAAAAAATATAAAGTTAAGGAAATACTCGAAGGTAATAATATTTCTGATATATTACAAGTGTAAACTTTATTTTTATATTTTTGTTAGAGGTAAATTCTAACCAGAAAACAGTAATTTCTCTCTCTGTAAGCACCCACAAAGCAAAAATCAATCGGACTGAACTGAAAATATCCGCCACCCAAATCCTTGGCTTCAGTTTCGCGCGGTTGTCCAAATTGCAAGTTGCGTTCGCAATTTATATCCTGTTCTATCTATAGCCCTGACTGGCGATATCTGATGACAAGCGTTTTATGGTCAGCCGGAGAACACGCTTCGTTGCGGCTGCCAAAAAAAATAAAGCACAAAAAATATGACACACCGAGGAGGACAGAGGTCCTCTGTCCGCTGCAGACTGCATTAAAAATGCTCCAATTGTTGGTCCGAGTTTTGTGCTAAGCCAGCGTTTCGCATCGCCACTCTGGGGCTCGGGAAAACGCTGCAGTAAATTCACAAGAGTCCAGGGTCCGTGGAAAACTCAATTACCAGGACGGTCGCAAATTAAAAATCAAAAATCTACGTAAAAATCTCTTGAAAACCCGTTGTTTGTTTTGGCCATTTGTTTTTCTGTCTTTCTTCAGTTTATCCCGTGACCCTTTTTGGCCAAGTCTTTGTTATGCAAAGAATGATCCATAAACTGTGTCAAGTGGCGTCTGGAAAAAGGAGGAATCCCGAAACGGGTCTTCCAGTTGAGTGACTCATTCGAGTGTGCGAGATTTTTCATAATTAAAAGCGACTTGAGGGACTGAGCGGAGGATTGACATAAATCATCGGGGAAGAGGCGCAAAGTCGGAAAAGCGAGCCGTCAAGCAGGAACTCAAGATAAGGACTCGTGATTTATGGATTTCTTGTGTGTTTGTGGCTTTTGCTAAACAATCAAATTAAGGGTTTAAGGGGCAACATATTAAGCTGGATAGTTTTCTTTATTTTTTGCATTATTTAATTGTTTTCTATATTTATTAGGCTTATTTATATTTAAATCAGATTACTGAATCCTTAGAAAAGCGTGTATATATATGAATTATTATTATAGCTTAAAATGTATACGATTTTATCTACTATAAATTTATACACAAATTTTATAAGACAATTTACTACCCACCACAAATGTATTTATTGACAATTTTAACTGAAATTGCTTAGTAATAAAAATATAATATCTTCTGCAAATAATTTTTAAACATTTTTCGGGAGAATAATTTATTTAATTGAGAAGAAAACTAGTTTTTGTACATCTACTAAATATAGTTTAGGTGTTCCAGTTGCGTTCTTTTATAACAAACCATTTTGCTGCAATTTTCTTTGCCGTGAAGCACACTTTTGGGATGAGTTGGTCCATCTCTGCAGCATACTTTGAGTCTGTATATACTGTCCACACATTCTACAAACAGTTAAATGCTTGTAAAATCACACACAAATTTCACAAACTTATACATATGTACTTTTGCTAGGAATCACAGAACATCCCACACAACTCACCCACAATCTCCTTTGGAAAAACAATTTATGGGGTTGCAGAGCTCCTGTTCAGCACTCCAAAGGCAAACACAACTTCAAACCAAACATTTTTATTTGGCATTTTTCTATTTGAAATCATTGGCCAGGAACTCAGAAATGTAGAAAATGAACAATAAGGAATGATGTAGACGAGTGTCTAGATAACCAGATACCCTGTAGAAAAATATCATTAAAAAATTTGCTCTTTTGAAGTAAAGCCTTGGCTATCGACAGATTGCATTCATTTTATTTTTTTATATTTATATTTTTATATATTTTTTCTTTTCTTCAAATATACCCCTCAATGAGGAAGTATCTTATTCTTTAAAAAATGTGCAAAATTAAAAACTGCTTGTACCAAGCTCTCAGCCAAGCAAGCCGCATTGCAATGAAATCAAATTCCCTTCGAACAAATGTAAACTTTTTCAAATGTTGAAAGGGAAATTGAGAAATTCCCCAAAATAAAAATGCAAGAACCAGGCTTTCAGCTCATAGAAGAAGCAAACTGTCGAATGGGCTGAAAAGAAATAAAATGGAAAATCCTAGACCAAAATTCTTCATCATCATTCAAAGGGGAGTTTGATATTTGTACAGATTTGAGGGGGAGTGAATGTAGGGAAAAGTGGCAATGCATTTGTGACCAGCAACTATGAAAAGGAAAACTAGCAGAAAGAAAGTCAAAACATCTGGGAAAAAGAGAGTGAGGAAACCGAAAACGTTTGTATATATTCCAAAAAGTCTAAGATATATTTTAGGTGATAGAAGGAAGGTCTTATAATATTAAATAATAATTATTTTACATTTAAAATTAATAATATAATAAAAAACTATTTTTTAAAGCCTTTAAAAGTAGTTGAATTATACAATTTCATTAATTTTAAACTCGTTATTTTACTCCCATTAGCTATCAAGGACCCCCTGGCGAGCTGGGGACATAATTAACTAGACGCCAATTTATGCAATAGCTTTTTAATTAAAATGCCAGTCGGCTTAATTCATTGAAACTAAACTTGCTATTTGAATATGTCATTAGGGGGAGGCAAAGGGAGGTAGAGGCCATACTTCATAATATCCCTGGACCGATGCCGATGGAAATTAATTTCCATCGTTTGAGCCTGCAGCGAGCAAAGGGGATTACGAGTTGCTCAAGTGAAAAATTACGACACTCACCAAAGTCAATTGCAACAAAACCAACGACGACAAGGACCAGAGTTGGGAAAAGGGATGAGGGACATGTGCAAGGCGTAGACAAGGCGTGGGCAGGTGACCACCACCACACTAATCCGATTAGTTGTGTAAAAATAACAGTTAGAGCCACGGCGCTGGAGAGCGTGTACAAATTTACCTAACGGCTTATGGCAATTAGTCGAACGGGTTACACGAGATGCAACTTTGATTCGGCTTTGTGAGAGTCCGCGTCGCGTGGTGTTACGTTGCGTTGCGTTTTGACGGGATGGCGACCGTGACCAGGGCCAAGGCATTTCTATTTTTACACTAACCACTCTCTCTTAGTTCTGGCTTCAATCTTGTGCAAACACAAACTTTATAACATTTTCCTCCTCCTTTCAATTTCACAGGACGACAACTGCCAACAGGCTGAACAGGACGAAAGTTGGCCCTTCTCTTTTGTGTGTGTGTGCTCTCGAAATTAATCTAAATGAAATATATTGAGTGTAATGCTAAAGACAAATAAAACTTGCTGAAAACTTTCCATTTTCCATTTTCCCTTACCAACCCTCTTCTGGCCAAGAGCGATTGCATCTTGGCCCGAAAACAAGATAAATCTGCCTTACCTGAAGGAATGTCCTGCTGTGAATTGCTGTTTGCCTGGCTCTCTGATTTTTTCCTGGCCAATTTTTCTGCAATTTTTATGAAATTTGTGGGGGACGCAGTCCATCTGGGGTTGAGTAAGGTGGGATCAAGTGACCAGACAGGATGCTTGGCCAGCAGCAACTACCAGGAGTTCAGGCGAGCAGCAAGGCCACTTTTCGGTCCTGCATATATGCATGTCCACTCGAATGGTACACACCCACCTTACACTCACTGCCAGACTCGAATCCAGGCAATGACAGACAGTTATCTCGAGTGCAACAGCCGCTGAAGTTTTGCCCAAAATTTGAATGCCAACACTCACACAGACAGCAGGCAAGTTTTGCCTTTTGCTTGGAAAATTTTAAATTCGACTTATAAAGTGCTTAAGT
>VNKB01006786.1:0-14663 GCA_008042735.1 Drosophila leontia | reverse complement strand
TGTTTTCATTACTAATGAAATCGTATAACGGTCGCTAAGGAAAATCATAGAAAACTAAGGGGAAACCAGGGATGATATATGTAACTCTATAACCTATTCAATGTTCCCGATTACCTCTCTCTTCGATTCATGGCTCTGGTTCTAGTGTCCTTGGCCTTGACTACAGTCAAATGAGATACGCTATATATCTATATTTACCTAACTAAGATCAACAACAAAAGGGAACGGAAATCATCGGCAATATATGTATATAGAGAGATATATGTGGCGTACACAACTAGGTTTATATTATACGAAGAGAGGAGTCACTTATTAACAAACGTACCACATACAGACATATGCATATGTAAGGATAATATACATATATATAAAATACAGATAGATATACAGAGAGAGGACTCACAGGATGGCCTAGTTATACGAAAAAGAACCAAGAACAACCAAGGAATAAACGATAATCGCACTGCCTATTGACTAAACATGGGCTATATTCATGATCACTTTCGGTTATATCGATCAATCAGATTACATAGACATCGAGGGACGAACAACACAAACGAAGTGGGAGGCGGTATCTTTTGTTTTTTTTGTTCTGGGTTTTGGTTTTGGGTTTTGAGGGGACTATAAGGATAACGAGTGGTAGAGGGTCCAAACCAAGGTGCTGCCCCACATGCGGAAACCGAAAAGACTCACTTGAGGAACCGCCGCCAGCGCCCGGTGGCGGGTAGGAGAACCAAAATTGATGGGCCAGTTTGGAGTGGAGCCCAGCCAATGGGCTATCTGAAATGGAAATTTTTTTAATTAATTTATAAAATTTTTTTCTTATTTTCTAGCGGTACTATAGCGGACTCCCTAAAGGTTCTAAATCCTTTTTTGGGTTTCACAGTATGCAATAATGCTCGAAGTACCAAATTCTATATAAATTAATTTTGTTTTTTACCACAAAACCTTATGTAAGTAGTTCCGAAAACCCTCTTAAGAGATTTCAAAATCTTAATGGAAAAGCTTTGTGTATTTAAATTTAAAGATCGTACTACAAGTAAGTCCTTGCCATAAGGCTTTCAATTTGACAATGTATGCCTAGCGTAGTTCCAATTGGAATACTTACCGATAGACGAGTCCTTTTGCTTGCGCCTGTGTGTCTGTGCGTTTTTTGTGTGGGCCTCAGTCGGTTCGCTTGGTTTTCGTCCTTTCCAGTTGTATGGCTTTCCAGTTTCTCTAGTGGCTGGAGTTGAGTTTTCTACTCCATGTCCAGGCGGCGGGCACGTGCGATAAGAGAAGTGGGATTGGGTCCGACTGGGGATGGCCGGATAGAGAAGCCCCGGGGGCGTGTCAGTGGCTCATTGCGGCCGGCAACTGGGGATATTCGCTGAGCAACGAGGCGGCGCTGGTCACCCGCTGGGGCACCAATGGGTTAACTAATGGGAGCCAAAAAGACAAACAAATTAGAGTCGTACGCAAATTGAGGCCATCAACTTACTGACTTATCTCGTCACCCATGTGGCAACTAATCAGCCAATCCTACACTCTGATCCACATACACACGGACATTAACATATGTGCACTGAGAGAAATGAATAGGCCAAGTGCAGGGTTCGAGAGCTTGGAAATGTGTAGGAACTCCACTGAAAAAAAATGCGATGCAAGCCAAATGTTTATATTTATATGTAATGTTCAAATGGGGGGAAGGGGATATTTTTCAAGGCAGAAGGATATTATTGGGGTGTTTTTCAAAGTGTATGCAGTGAAATAATGTAACTTATGTTATGACCTTTGAATATTAAATTATTAAAATTACTTATCAATGATTGATTTTATGGGTTCTCTGTGAAATCTGCCTAGCCAATTATATTTAGAAATGCAAGCTAAATAATCAATGAGAATTTCGTTCAGTGTAGTCCTTTACATAGGCGCTAGAAACCGCAAAATGCCGAATGACTGTGGCTATGGCAAGCAAATCTGGTTAACCATGGCAAATCAAATCGAATGGCATTACATCAGCGAGAGCCACTCGAGGGTTAAGTGGCCTGGCTGCATGGGTTAATGGCTTGATGGGCGAAGAAGAGCAGCAGCTTTTATGCCATCTGAACGGGCTTAGAGGCCCAGCATGTGAAAATGGGTCAAAAACGTGACTCTTCAGCGATAAGAATGGGGCTCAAAGGGGGCTGCGAGGCGGGGCACTTGAAGCCGCTCACACACACAAACACACACGCACACACCCCTCCCTGCTTAAACAAAATGAAATAAAAAGACATGACCCTACAACAAAATGGCATTGCTTACATTTTGCCATTTTTTATTGCTATACCCAAAAAAAAAAAAAACACCCTGCTAATCATTATTTTTATGTTCTCCTATCTTGTTGTCTTCTTTCAATTAAATTTAATTGATTTATTTTGGGATTCTATTAAGCGGGATTCGTTTTTGCTGATTAACACATTTTTTATGGACTTATAATGAGCTGAAATGCGTTTATTGTGTTTCATTTTAATTAAATTAATAATTTTTATTGTTGGCAATGCTTTGATTTCCATTCAGTGAGGGATCCATTAAAATTCTAGTCATTTAACTTATATTATTATTTTTCTTTTAATTTTAGAATCTATTTAAAAAGTTCTAAACATTTTCTAAACTTTCTCTGGCGTTTGAAATATTTTCTTTTGCTTTTAATATTTTTTAAAGGTTTTCTAATTTTGTATTAATTATTATTGCAAAGAAACTACATTTTATTTAAGTTTTTTTGCCTGCTTTAAAGGATTTTTTAATATATATATTTTTATTTTCTGTATTGGCTTTTCTTTGGCTTTTCCTTTTTTTTTTTTTTTTTTTATTGAATGGATTTTCTTAAACATGTGTGGTTTCCTTGCCATATTTGGGTCACTTTATCAGCGGAAGTTTCTCCTTTTCCATCTCTTCGGCTTTGCCTCTTCAACTTCCGCTTTCTCGCCTATTTTCCTATCCTATTTTTTTTTTAATTATTATTTTTGTTTAGGGTCTTGTTCTTTATTGTGTGTGTGTGTGTGTGTGTAATATGTTGATGCTTTATGTTAAGGTTTTTTGTTTAATTGCGAGTGCTTTTTGCGGTTGTTGGGCGAGGGATGGGGTTTTAGCACCTACAACAACCATTATGACATTTTATTGCCTTTCACACACACACAAGCCAATGAAAAAAAAAAAACAAGGAAAACAACACTAAGCTCGGCCTACACACCCATTTAGAATATGTGTGACGTAGTCAAAGAGCGAGCATAGGAGAATGAGGGGGAATGGGATAGGGGGAGGAGAGAGGAAGTGGTAGGGAGATATGCAGGTGGAGAGTACAGGGCGCGAAAGAGATGGGGCATTGGGGGGCCTGTTGCGACCCAAAAGGGAAAACAACCGTTAATTAAGACTATTGTGAATTTTTAGCACTTTTTCGTGCTGTTGTTTTTCTTTTTTTGTAATTTGGTTTTTTCTTGCACTTCCCGCACTTTTGTTAAAAAAAAAAGAACATCACTCACTGATAAAAAAAGAGCTAGCAACAACAGCAGCAGCTTAAAAAATATTTTTGATAAATCAACAAAAAAAAAACGAATGAAAGAGAAGGAGGAGCAGAAATCGCGAATAGCTGAAAAGGAATTTGGCACACGCGTCGCACATTTACCGTTGCGATTTACCGTTGTACCACTCACTGCTTCCTCTTCTATAGCTGCCGCTGCTGCTGCTGCTGCATTTCGTTGTTCTTGTTGTTGTTGGTTTTTACTTTCATATTATTTTTACTACTGCTAAATCAGGACACGTTTCTAATGCGTAAAACGGGTGGAAAAAGAGCGAAGAAAATAGGAGGAAGAAGCGAAGAAAACGAAGTAGAACTCAACTCGACGGAGGCGGCGCCCTTGCAACTGCTTGCTGCTCTGCTTGCGACTGCGACTGTGGCTGCTGCTTGCGATTTTGCGACTGCTGCTGCTTAGCAGCTGCTGCTGCGGCTTCTCTGCTGCGCTGCTGCTGCTGCTGCCGCTGCTACTGCTGCTTTTACTGCGTCGTCTCCTCTCGCGAATGCGAATGCCATGCGATGCGTACGATGATGATGAGGGGCCAAGGAAGCTGCGGCACAGGAGCAAAGCAGAGCATGGCACATGATTAAAAAGCTAACGGGAACACTCGCAGAAGCAGCTTCACGAGAGCGGCGCAGGCCGCCACAAGAGAGAGCGATTGAGAGCGGCAAGCAGTGCTGCCCGGAAAAGGAACAAGCGGTTTTTTTTAGCCATTATTATTGTTCTTTTCCGGCCTAGAGCTAATGTTCGAAAAATACTTAAAAATATATATATTTTTATATATTATTGATTATACATTTTTCAGTACACCTTTAAAATAATATCGAAGACATTTAAAAAATTACAACAATTTAATTAGAAACATACGTACGTTCTATTTGTGAATATAGATAAATATTTGCCCCAAAGAGACTTTAAACTTACATAAAATATTACGATTATGCAGCATCTATATAACTCGTACAGCATAAGGTTCAAATTTAAGCCATTATCCTTAATTTCTGCAAGCTAGATTCCACGGAGAGAGGCTAAACTGTCAGCACCAAAGCTTGAGTTGCCGGTTGACAAAAAATTTAAACGAAAAGCTTCTGAAAGCTAAACAGCTGACGCAGCTTACCCCAAGAACCATAGCTTAGCTACCCCAAATACGAAAATAGCAAAACGATCAGCTGTAAAAAGCTTTAACAAACATTAAACAATTAATTTTTAAGGCAGTAATAAGATGTGAAATAAAATATTTTAAATTTTAAATTGTCGGATTTATGTTAAAAAAAAAAGTTAAAGGATAGTATAAAAAACTAACACATTATATAAAGTTTATAATAGCCATCATAGGTACATTTTTATTATTTAAATATTAAAATATAATTATAATTATATTATAATTATTATTATTTCTGAATTATATTTACTTTTCTTTAAGTATAATATTTTATAAATTATATTATTATTTGTATTACCATATTTCAAAAATATTTGTATTTTCCTTTAAACACTATTTTTTTTATGACACATTTATGTACAAGCTATTTATGTTTACTTTCGTTTTATCTCTAAATTTATCTGCGAGTGTGTTTTTGAATTTAGGGGGCACGTTGGCCAGACCCAAAAGTCTGATAACGACCGTATCAGCGGAGATAAGCCCCGAAAATGCTGGCCATAAATTTATTAATTGGAACGAACTGCCGAAATATGTGTGTAGTCCGAAAATTGAATGTTGAAATGTGTCATTTCTCTTCGCTAATTCCAACTCCTATCGGGAAATCGGGGGATATTGGCTGAACTATTTGACTGTCAGTATTTGCTTACTATTTTTTTTTCGCACACGCATTCGCGGACTCACGCGATAAGGTTAAATATAGTACAGACATGTGTGCGAAGCATACAAACGTGTTTACATAAATACAGTGATACACAGGAAAAAAAAGTATACCCATGTTAACAAAAATAAAGGTGTTCTGTTTATATATCTATATCATTTCTAAAATTTAGTTTAAATAAATTGAAAAAGGAAAAAGACTGAATTTAATTATCCTTTGAAATTTCAAAGAATTTCCTAGCCATAAAAAAACAAATAATAAAAATTTATTTTATTGAAATTTAAAGTTAAATAATTATTACAAGAAATGTAGACTCTTCTGGTATTAAATTCATATTAAAATATATTTTAAGATTTTATTATTTATAAATTGAAAGGACAACCAGCATTTAAAGACTGTTTATTAATATATTTAAAATCCGTTTCTTGAATTTCTCAATCATAATAATATTTGTTTTTGTAAATTTCAAGAGCATCTCTTAGTGTATGCGAATCTTCGCATGCATATAAATGAACTCGGCGAGAATTTGTGCTCAATTATTTAGCATGCGACGAGTGAATGCAGTTGCCACCCATTTTGGGCTCACTCCTTGCCACCCCCCCTTCTCGTTGATTCTTTGCCGCCCTGGCACGCCCCCATTTTCATTGGCTTTTCGCTTAATTACAACGGTTTGATGAACTTTGTTTCGTTATAAATACAGCGCTGAAAAAATGAGACACTCCAAACATTTCCCGAATTTTCGAAATCAAAAAATGAAATCTCTGTTCTTATCGCACCTTTCTTCGGTCGCCGCTCAGCCTCAGGTGACCTTGAGAATTTTGATAAAAACTGACAGCCGAAGCCAGGCAGAACAACTCAAAACCCAAAACGAAAACGAAACCGAAAACGAAAACAAACAACAAAGTCTGAGTCGAAACTCACAAAAAAAAAAACAAACCAGCAGCATATGGTGTGTATATGTTTGGCGGTGCTCGTGTATTTGTGTAGAACTCGTTTTTTAAAATGCGTCGTGCGTTTTTTATTAGCGCTTCTTATACAAATATATATTGGTATAAAAAAAAATTGTATAAAACTTTAGTCTTTAGCTCTAAATACAAATTAAATACGTACGAAATGCTTAACTTAAGTATTGGCAACAAAAACACTTTACACAGATGTGGAGAATATATAGCAAATAATATAAATGGAACATGTGCTTAGGGTTAAATAATCACTAGGTGTACACAGAAAAAAATATGGGTACTTCGAAGTAGATGAATGGCCCTTTGATCTTTGTATGGTGCTTTTTGAACATTTTTTTATAATAGGTAAAAATCATTTAAAAAATAGTTTGTTGTAAAGATAAACAAATAATTTTCCCTTTTTTTAAATCATTTTTTTCAGTTTGAAGAATAGAAAATGTACAAAATTAGGAATGGGATCACTCTTAGAATATATGCGTAAATTATATATGCCTGGGAGCTGTGCTTAGATTAAATATTAAATTCAAGAAATTAAGGGAATATGTAGAGCCTGGTTTATGCATTTAAAATCGACAGACTTCGACTCTTTAAAATGGCGATAATTTCCTCTGTGTAAGGGTTGTGATTGGGTTTTTTTTAAATTAGATTTTCAAGCAAGAAAGCTTCTAGTGTCCTCTAGTGAAGTGGCTGCTGATTAAAGTTAATGGCTCCGCCCGGCTATATCCGCAATGTCACCTTTTTGGCGACTGGAGGTCACTACTCCCGGTCGGAGGAGTTGCCGCCCACCTCCTTGCCGGAAGCCTTGCACTGCAGGCAGTAGCGATAGGAGACCGGCTCCGGTGGCTTGGTGGTGGCACCCATACCAGAATGGGTGGCCGCTGCAGCTGCTCCGCCGACAGAGTCGAAGGGATTCGGCTTGCTGTCCACCGGACTGATGGGGAAATGCTGCCAGTGGGGACACGGCATCTGCTTGGGCGGATGAATGGGGAACGGCATTCTCACTGACTGGATCTGGCACTCGACACAAAAATAAAAAAAAGAAACACTCGACTGGATCTGTGTAGCTGTCCCTGGTCTCGATCCGCCAAAGTATCTGTATCTCTAGCTGGTGCTGTCGCTGTATCTGTATCTGGAGTCGCTGCCGCTCAGCTTGAAGTCTCGATGCGAACTGTGCGGATTGCTAGAAGCGACGCCGCAACGTCAACGACCAAAACAAAAAACAAAAACAAGCCAAGCACAAAGAGAGGCGGCGGTGAGTCTCACGAGCGCAAAGTCGACCATTGAATACCCTACAAACTGAAATAGTATATATTATAAACTCAAGGATATTATAAAATAAATTTATGAAATGAAGTGCTTTAAAATATACACAATGAAAATATTATATAAATTAAATTCACATTAATGATTATTTGAAATTGTATTTTTTATTAATCATCATTCTCTATATTTGTATTGCTTTTTAAGGTACTTTTTATTATATTTAAAAGTCCGTTTTTTAATTTTGTTAACGTAGTTTTCCCCTTATCTAAATTTTATATAAAAAGTAGGGTACTTTAAGAACTTGGCAGTAAAACAACTCTGGAACCAAGCAACAAGGAGCACTCACACACACACACACACACACACACTTACTCGGCGGGCTCGTCTAGTCAACAAAGAAGCAAGAGCAACAACAACAACACCAGCAGCAGTAGCAGCAGCAACGAGTAATGACAACAGAGAACACAAAGAGGCAAGGAGAATGAACGAGAGCTAACGGAGAGACCGGTCTGAGGGAGTATCAACTTTATCGCGCTCTTCCTCTCTCACTGTCTGCCTCTCTCAGTTGGGCGGTGAGTGGGTGGTAAGTGCAATCGTCGCTTTAGCACTCCTTCGTTTTATGGTTCCACTTTTCAGTCCACTTCCATTACTCTACCATTCCCAAAGATCTTATGCTGTGAAGACAAAAATCGGACTTTGCCCGCCAATTACAATGTTAACCCTCTGAGGACTCAGGCGACAGAAATATTTAATTATTAATAATCATAAAATATACGAAATTTAATTGAATGATATTTATATTTATATATCTATTTAATATACCATTAAAAAACATTAATTGAGCCATCGAATAAAGACTAGATTTTTCAAAATGCAATATAAAATGGGTTAGTTAGGGTTAATCAAAGAAGCTTGGGATGTGCCATAGTGGATGATTGGCGAACTGTCGCGACGGAATCCCTTTCCGGGTTCTCGAATCGCCGGCGAATGTTGTTAACCTCAACGCGGCTTTGTGTTTGCCTTTTGTGCAACTTTCTTTATTGAGTATACGCACCGTTGGCTCAACTTGCGTTCGTCTTGCATTTGTATTGGCTGCTCATTAATTGAGCTCGACGAGTGCTTAAAGTGCCTATATACGTATATGCATACATATATGTATGTACATATATCCAGTGCAATCAATGGGGGTCGGAGTATACTGGTTATAGTTCAGACCAACAATGGTATATATCCCTGAATTGAGCAACAAAAACTATTTACAAAATGAAAGGAAAAAGCTTAGCAAACAAGGCAGCTTCCAATGACATTTGACGTAAAAGCCTTTGTTTAAAAAGACAGCTCATGTAGGCAATGCAAAAACGAGACCATATTAAGTAAGCTCTTTTAAAAGGTGCTTTAGTTTAGTTTAGTTTAGTAAACTTAAGTAGAGCACCTATTTTATGGAGATCAGTAACAAAAAGCGAAAACTAAACAACATTGCAGTGAAATTGAGCTGGACGGGAGGAAACATTTGGAAAATTTTGAAAAAATAAATTTAAACTTTACTTTAAAAACATGGACATTATGTTTTTTTTTTTAATTTTAGTTTTTAATTAATAATTTAATGAAAATGCAGCTTTTATATCATACAGTTGCCTTAGGAACGTTTGGAAAATTTGAAATAAATTATAACTTTACTTTAAAAATAATATATATAAATTATATATATATAATTTGTCATAGAATCAGTTTTCTTTCTCTATATCTCTACCTCTAGGACAATCAGCAAATGATACATATACATATACATACCTAAAGTAGCTTTCGAAGTTACCTACCTTTCATGTTTTCTTTCACGTATTTAAAAATTTATCTATTAATTAATCCCAACAGTAACTTCCTTGGACAAAAGCCAAGCTCAAAGCTCCCAAAATAATTGAAAATAAAAAGCCATCGCTATAAGTTAATTATTAGATCTTTATTAAACCTATGATTTAGGCAAAATACAATTGGCATTGCCAGCAGCTCAGGGACTGCTGGCCATGCGCTACAATTAAGATTTTGCATTTACAAATTTCCATTCGTATCTGTGGATAATGACGGCTTTATCTTGTCATCAGATAAATCTATCAATTCTAATTTCATCTAAAAAAAAAAAAAAAAAAAAAAATACATTGTGTGTGTGTGTGGTGTTAAAGTCTATCCTTATTTCGATTTATGTTTTTGTATTATCTGCATTTTTTATTGGTTTAATTAAATTTGATATTATTTCGTTTCGTTAAAATGTTTCATTAAAATTCTTCGATTTCTTAGCCTAAGTCATTATTTATTATTATTTCCTTTGTTTACTCTTGTTAGATCACTTTGCACAGCACGGACTGTGCTACAATAATAATAATAATAATAATAATAGTAAAAAAAAAACAATTAAATATTTCTACAATTCATGCTGCTGCTGCTGCTGGTGGCTTACGACTATGGATTACAGTTATAAATAGAATTATAAATATGATTATTGTATTGGTATTGTTTATGTGTATAAAAAAACCTTTACACTTGTTAAAAATTAAATTACCATTCGCTCAGCTCGTGCCATTGTATAATTACGTTTATTTTTGTTTTAACAATTGCCTACGTTTTATTTGATTTAGTTAAATACAAATATATATATTTATTTATTTATTTATTTAGTTGTATTCTCGTATAAGTATATTTAATTTAGTTTCGCTTGATGTCCTGGATCTACATCCTACGTTAGATTTATACTTAAAAATTTAGACTACAAAGTAAACAATATTGTGTAAGAATATATATATATATATCTTTATATATATATATCTGTATAAATATCAATTCGATTTTCGTCGTCTGCCTTCATTTTGCGAGGAAAGTTAAGAAGTTATTTACACAACGAAAGTGATCAAAGATTCGAATTGGAAAAGCAGCAGATTATCTATAATATATATATCTGTCGCCTTGGCGACACCGAATGCTTCAGAGATACGTAGTGTTACTTACGCAGCTGGCTAGTTAGTGTCAGAAAGAGCCTTGTGAATGCAAGGTAAATCATAATTAGAACACCTGAGTTTTACATTTTACACATTTATGTTATGTATCATCATATATCATACTATATCGTCAATATCGTAAGTAATATCATTCGCCTTTAAATGGAAATTGAGGTCGACTTATCGCCTCTGTCAAATTTTTGGATTATTTTTATAATTTTTAAGTTGGAAAATCAAACAGAGACAGAGAGAGAGAGAGAGAGAGTTGTGAGAATCTTGTGCAATCAGTTTAAAAACTAAACTACGAGATATCCGTTTTTTGGCTTCCTACATATACATATACATACATCTATATATATATATATATATATACTTGTATGTGCAAGCTTTATAAATATGTTACATTGAAAGATTCCCGCTGAGATTACGTGTAAGCTACCTAAAAACTTATAGAAAACTATAAAAAAAAAAATAGATAGGGGGTTTCTATTTCTTACACACATTAAGTATGCCAATATCGAGAGCTAAGTAAGATGAAGGGCTATGGACGGGCCAGCGGAGCCCGCTTACGAGGCATTGGAAGCTGGTAGCGTTACGGGCGCCTGCCTGTAGTACGCATTCGCCCCCTTGATGGGCAGGGGATGGGCCTCCGTATTGAACACCCATTCGTCCAGCGGCAGCACCGAGTCGTCCGAGAACAGCAAGTACAGGTACTGCAAGGATTTAGCAATAGAGTTTAATTTTGATTAAAAAAAAAACACCACAAAAGCATCTATACCTTTAGCGTTTCGGCCAGGAAGAAGCTTTGCTGTACATCGTCCTTTTGCGGCTCCTGCTGATAGACATTGCGCAGGCCACAATAGCCATGGGCCGTGCGGCAATGCTTCTCCAGGGCCAGGACCGCCTCCCAGCCCCAGTCGCGATACTTTTGGTCATGGGTCAGGCGCCACAGGACAAAGTAGCTCTCAAAGGTCTCCGGCCGCAGGATATAATACTTTTCCTGCGAACGCAAGGCTCGAGCCTCCACAGCGTCGCTGAATCTGTATGGAAAACGTAAGTAATTAAATCCTTTGGGTATTTCCTTTTTTTTTGCGATTAGTAAGGACTTACCGGAAGGCCTCGGGTCCCAGTTGTGTGGGCGCTCGTATATAACTCTCGTGGCAGGTGTTTGTGATGCCCTTGCCCACCTCCATGTACTTGTCGGTGTAATCATTCTGCCTCGTGGCAGCTCCCAAGGCAAACAGGCCGCCTAAAGAAATTTAAATAAATATTAAAATTAAATATTAATAAAAATAAAGCCTGGGAAAGATGGGTGATACTCACCCGAGAAGCAGGCCAAATGATCCATTTTATGCTCCAACCGATCGAACTTGAGATCAGAGACATAGGTCAGTCCACCGGGACTGGTGCGCACCATCTTGTCCAGAATGGCCAGCATCGCCTCGTCGAACATCTCGCGCGCCTCCTCGTCCGTTTGCCCCGACTGCAGCCAGGCCTTCAGCAAGTACTCGTAGTAGCTATCGCCCAAGGCGCCCAGGGACATGTGAACTGCGGTGAATAATTAAAGGTTAAGAAACCCTTCCGGCTCCGGAAATAATCTACACTCACGTTGCCCCCATTTGCCCGTCTTGGGATTCAGGAAGTTCGGATACAGGCCCTTTGGCTTCTCAATCTCCTTGAGCACCTGACGAATGGTCTGGACTCGTTCCCGGTACAGCGGATTGCCAGTTATGTCGCTCAGATAGGCAAACTCCAGATGCAGGGTTCCAAACTCGGAGAGAATCGAACTGCCGCCGGATGCCCAGCCATAGTTCTTGGCTACACCAGTCTTGGTGTTGACCAGGGCATAGGGTATACCCGTGGGCGTTTGGAAGGCTGGAAGCAGCTTGTCGGCAATATGCTGGGCCCGTTCCTTGTACAGCGGATCACCGGTGAAGGCATACAGCGTCAGCATGCCGCCAACAAATCGAATGTTTGTCTCAAAGACACTCAGCTCGGCACTGATGTTGTCCAACGAGAACTTCCGTTCGATCCAGTCGCGACCCTCGCGATATTCCTTTTCCAGGCCCATAATGTACAGGGTATCCAGTCCATCTACAATTGTGGCGCCCAGATCATAGGAGCCAAAGATGCTGCCCGAATGGGGACGCTGTGATAGGGGACGCAGCTCGTTCTTGCCCCAAGCGTACAGTTTGTAGTTGTGCCAGGCGTGCTCCATCATCTGAAAGGAGGAACCAAATTTATAATAATTAATAAAGTTGTTTAATAAATAAAAATAAAATTTTGCTTGAGATATTTACCAAGGTTTTAGCATGGAAATCATAAACTAAGCTCTTTTATTTATTAATTGAAATAAAAAACTAATCCCAGCTTTCAGTCCTTTTCATGATCATGCATACAATATGCATATATCCTGTACATTTCACCTTATTTCTATATTTACTCGCCGTTTAATGTTTGGCCTTCAGTGGAATTCGTTTCATATTTAGTTTCTCGCTTTCAGCGTGGCCTGAAATGTTTGCATACGTCAGAGTGTCAGTGTGTGCGTTGATTTTCTTTTTTAAGGTTTTTCTGTTGGTCCTGCTTCAATTGAATATCGCCCACTCACACCCAAAACACACATATATACACACACAATCCGCGCACCTGAAAAGTCACGTAGCTGGCGGTAGCCGCAGAAATGTTAATGAAATGGACAGCGGAAAATCTTTTTCATTTGCAATACCCTCGCTGAAACCATATAAAGTTTTTGATGGGTTTTAACTCTTTTTCAAGCGGGAAAATAATGTGTTTTAATAAATAAAAAACTTAAAAAAAAGGTAATATTATAAATTAAAAGGAAATACACTATGCATATCAGAGTTTAATTTATGTTTTTTACAAGGGAACTTTTATTTTCGACTTGCTTTTCATATGGATATTTTTTTTTTTTTTGTTAGCTCCCATTTGGTGTAGTGCAAGTATTTGGTTATGCACCTGTGTGCGTGTGAGTGTGTGGTCTCTGCAGCACTATTTTGCATTTTGCCATGTACATCCGCTCACACACACACACATACGCACGCACACATAGCATAATTTGGCATTGCATACTTTCGAGAGGCTCTCTTGTTAAACTCTCCGCCTCCCTCTTTTGGTGTGGGTTCCACTTTTTGGGTGATTTGCCTGCCCCCATTTTTAATACCCGGTATTTGGGGAGAAGAAGGGTATGCCAGGTGGCAACAAAAAATATAATAAATATTAATACAAATATTTTATATGACTTAAAAAATAATAATAATAATAATATAAATAATTTAATTTGTATTTAAATTTTAAAGAGCCTGGGTATTCCATGTTCGAGTCTTCTTTAAACCACATTGTTCTTTACTGTTTTTGCTGCAAAAATTAAATTACGACCACACGACAAAGCACTCAGCATGGTCCCTTTTCCTCCTTCTCCCTCTTGCAAACTGGCTCCTCCATCCTTGTCATGTTTGCTTTTGTTCGACGAAGGCGAAGGCAAAAAGGAGCCAGCGAGTGGGAAGGAGAGAGAGGGGGCTGAACAAATATTAACAATTTTCCCGGTAATTAATTAAAGTCCAACGCGTTGACATAACCTACTGCTACTGTAACAATCCTGAACAGCAAAACCCAAGATTGAGCCCCCCCACTTAACCCATTAGGTTACAGGCAAAAAACTGGAATTGGGCTTCATTGCAAGGTCTCCGCAACCGAAGGTTAAGGGATTAAGAACGGTTTAAGTACATGCAAATTTAATCAATTAATTTCGCTATTTAATTGCATAAATCCCGGATAAATGCTGGCTAATTAAAACAGGACAAATTGCTCTCTTTGGGATAAATAAATGCGTAAAAAGGTGGAAGGGTTGGGATGCACACGTCATAGGGCACAAGGGGGAGGCACTGACTGAAGCTGCGGCGGCAGGGGTACCTGTATTTATAGGTAGCTAGAGAGAGAAAGGTTAATCGAGAGAGAGAGAGAGGTTGATCGAGAGAGAAAGGTTGATCGAGAGGGAGAAAGGTTGATCGAGTTGGTTGGGATGCACACGTCACTGGTCACGAGGGGGAGGCACTGACTGAGGGTGCGGCGGCAGGGGGG
>VNKB01006776.1:0-25919 GCA_008042735.1 Drosophila leontia | reverse complement strand
CTAGAGGTTCCTAGAGGTTCTTTAAAGGTTCCTAGAGGTTCCTAGAGGTTCCTAAAAGGTTTCTAGATGTTCCTAGAGGTTCCTAGAGGTTCCTAAAAGGCACACTAAGTCTGCTCCCAGGGGTAGATGACAACTTCGAGTGGTTCAACGACTATGTGCGGTCATAGTGAAGGCACGTTCGTGTTTCCCAGTTCTGGTTTTCCCTTTGCAAAGGCAATCCCACAAAAGAATTCTCCACTATATAGCCAGCTAGCTGGCGACTTCATCATCCATTAATGTCACTCAATCTGTGCGCATAAATTTGCATAAAGCGAAATCCAATTTATTTTAACCATTATATGAGCGGTATATACGTTTCATACATATGTATACATATACATTGTATATATCCAAAAAATTCACATTTTGTGGACACGCCTATCCAAAATAAAAGAAGAAAAATCAACCTGGCGAATTCCTTTTGCGTGCCACATTTTAATTTGTTATGTGAAAAAGTCCGGGGAAAAAGGGAAATGTAAAAGTCTACATAAAAATAATAAGTAAATTGAACCTGGCCAGGCTTTTAATGTGTTCATACAAAAGGTCAGTTCTGAGCTGAGAAATGCCGCAAATAAATTAGAATAAGAATAAATTAAAAGCAAGTAGTGTGCCTCTGAGGTCAGGCTTTAATTTTGGAGGGAAATTATGTATTTTTAGTTGGAATTATTTGCTCTTTGTTATATTTTTACAAAAGATATTTTATCAAATTTATTATTAAATATTTTTTAACATTATATTTAGATATTATAAATAATTCCCAATCACGTTTAACGTCAATCAGATCAGAGCTGAGCCTTTAGTATTTGTTATATTTATTTATATATTTATATTTTTTTATATATTTTTTTATATATATTAATTTATATATTAAATTCTTTTGCACTTACCCAACTTTCTACATTTCTTCCTCTCTCTCTCTCTTTGCTCCATATTTCCATTCTCGCTTTTAGCCTAGTTTTTTAGCCTCTGATTTTTCAATTAAACTCCCCGCCGCACTGGCAACTTCTGCTCGCCGCCTTTCAGCCACCGGAAGTGCGTTTGAAGGCTCGCCTCGAGTGGAGCTGACAGGTCACAGTTCAACCCTGTCGCAACCCTGTCTCCCGGGTGCACACACACGCCATGCTAATCGGTCATTAACATGACACCGATTTCGCTGAGTGTTTTTCCTTCCTTCTCTGTCTCTGTTTCTATCTGGATTTTGTGTGTGTTTCTTTTCTTTTTTTTTTGCGCATTGCGTATACGCCACGTGGCGCACTTCCTTTTTCACCCTCATCAGGCGGCCGCATTGCGTGGCTCCTAAAAACAAAAAAAAAAAAGAAGAGAAAATGCTGAAAATTTGTGTATTTTTTTGCCAGGATTTAATTAAATCTAGTTTGGGTGTAGAAAAAAGCAGAGAATTGTCCTGGGAGTTGACACAAATTGCATTGCGTGAGTATATTTTGGCCCCCTTTGAGCTCTGCAATTGACTGTTGACTGTTGACACTACCAAAGCGAGTCTGAAATCGGTTCGAAGGCGGCTCTCTAGGAGCTAATTTCCGGTCTGTGAGTGTCGGCAACGAAAAAGCATTTCAGGTTTATTTCCATTTCAAAATAAATGTGTGTGTTGTGAAGGGTTTAATTAACCCTTTTCAGGTGTTTTTCATTCGGAATAAATTTAGATTTTTTATGAAATAAAACAAGGAATATTTCTAAGAAATTTAAAAACATATCTAAATTCTCTAAAAGTAATATCTATATTTTTAAAATTTTATCACATGTCCACAGAATCTTTGTTTCTAGGAAAACCTTGAGAAATCTCATAAAATCTTTTGGCAATTCTTTTCTTGTCAAGAATTAATCTCATCATCATCCTGTTTTCATCTTTTAAATCTCAGCTTATTATTTACAAGGCTCATCACAAGTTTTATTGTCACCTTTACGACTTCTCTCTCGAAATAAATCCTGTTTCCAGAAAAATAAAAAAAAAAAAACTCTCACAAAAAAATATTTTCCGCTTGTTTGGTCATCTAATCCTTTGGAGGATTGTGCCAACATCTTTATACGCTGCACGAAAATCAAATCTATGAATTTTTAAAAAGATCCCTGCCACCCCCCTCCTTACTTTTCCTTCTTTTTCGCATTGTCACGCCTTGGCTCCGCTTGAAGCTCGCTCCATCGGCAAGTCATGCGAAGAGAAAGCCATCAATTTTCTTAAATCACTAAAAAAAAAAAAAAGAGAAAAAGCATACGGAAAAAGGCAAAAAATCCTTGGAGGAAATAGAGAGAGGGGGGCACATGCCGTTAGAGCACTTAAAAACCACAAGATGAGCTCGTCAGATACCGCCTACAAGACCTCCCCCCTCGATTCGGAAAACTCTCCCCCGAACACATGTTAAATTTCCCTTCATGTAGGCATTTTTCCGATTTAATACCCTTCTGGCGTGGGTTTAGCTTGTACATGTTTCTGGTTCACAGAAACACAAAAAAGAAAACATAGAAAACATGAAGAAAACTTAAAAAACTTGATTATTGTTTGGCATAAAAAACAAGAAATCAAAGTGGGGATTAACTCTTTTGCGTGGAATAAATCTTAAAAAATTTGATAGATTTTAAAAATACCTCTTAAACTAATTTCGCAAAATAGTTTAAAATATTTCATAAACAAAAAACTAAAGCATTTGACAAATGGAAGTATCTAAAACTTCGTCCTTTGAAGTGATCCTTTTTTTTTTGGGCAATTGGCCAGCCACAACATAAGAATGGGCATCGCCCCAGATATATTCTCAAAATATTTGCAAGCCCAGGCGGGGCAGGAAAAAGGGACAGGGAACCGAGGTTATATGTTGGTACAACATTACTTGAATTGCTCATAAAAACGAAATCAACAAAAAGCCACACAACAACAACAACAACGAAAAACTAATTGAATTAAATTCGAAAATTTTCTACGGGTCCGTAGTTTTGACATGCCCGCCAGCCAGGACATAAGAGAGATAGAGATACAAAGATACAGATACATATGTCAAATGCGCTTGCGGTCACAGGATAAGGATACTACAGCCAGCAAAGATGAAAAGATACACAAGTTTCATGGTGACAAAACGAAGGCCAACCAAGAATTAAGGCAAAAATATGGAACTAAGGGAAGTTGGAGGAGGGGGGAGGTGTCCCAGAGAGAGAGAGTTGAAAGGATAATAAATATTTAGCGAGTTCTTTCATCTTTCTGGATGAATTTATAAGGAAATAATGTTTTATAAGAGACTTGCATAATTGTTATATTCTTGATTTTTCAATATTATATTATTATATATTATTAAATGAAATATATATTAAATATAACTAGAATATATAAAAAATATATAGGAAAAATATACATAAAATATATTAAAAATATAGAAAATATATAGAAAATATATACAAATTATTTAAAAAATTATATTTAAAATTATATGAAAAATTTATAAAAATTATATAAAAAATATATACAAAATATATAAAAAAAAGTGTTTATAAAATTATTTATAAACACTATTTTTTATATATTTTGTATTTTCTTGATTTGATTAATTTTATATAATATATTTATATATATGTATACTATTAATATATCATTTATTATATATAATTTTTAATTTATACTTTTTTTATAGATAATTTTAATTTTAACTTTGTTTTTCCTTCCTTTCTTTACTTTTCTGTCTCCTTTCTAGGTAATCAAGCATTAAATTTCCATTTTCGAGAAAACAGACAGCAGAAACTTTGGCTTTTGGATTTTGATTGTTGGCAATTTATCACAAGCAGATACAAGAAAATACTTCGGCGGAGGGGAAAAGTGCGAAAAAAAAGAAGAAAATGTCAACGCTTATCATTTGTCTTGAGATGGCAAGTGAAAAGTGGAAAGTTGGAACACACCAACCCCACCCCCCTCCAAGATCTGTCAGTTGGTCACTCGGCAGGGCCTTTCTTTCCTCCCTTATCAGCGTTAAGCCAAAAATGCAAAATGAATGTAAAGTGCTTCAAATGTTAAGAGAAAGGACAGGCTGGGTTGAAATTTATTGCAAACTACGCAGCAAAGCAAAAAACATTATTGTAGCTGTCCGCCCACTGCCACCCACCGCTGGTGGCCTACAATTTATGATTAAAACAAAAGATCTAAAAATTCTTTGCGTCCGTCATTTGTACGTGACAAACGAGAGATTCTGTGACAAAGCTCGGGGAGAAAATAAAAGAAAAAACAAAAACAGACGAACAACTGGAGAAATTCGGGAGGGAAAACTGCGAGAAAATCTTTCGCGTGTGTGTGTGTGTGTGTGTGTGTGCAGTGCGCATTTTGTAATTTATTTCGCTTTAATTTTAATTTATTTTCATTTATTTCGGCGCCCTCAGTTCCGCTCGCTGTTTGTTTTCGCTTCACAAAAGCCAAGAAGCCCTGATAAATAAAGTGTCAGCCAAGTGACCTTCACTGGATTTACATATGCACAGAGATATATAGAAAATATATCTTTACAGATACCCCATATTCCTAAGAAGACAGAATAGGTACTAGCAATAAATTAGGAAATATAAATATAATAATAAATATATTAATAATAATAAAATATAAATAGAAAATATAAAACATTTGTTTTTAAAATATATAGATGAAATGTACGAGTTTCTTAAAAAAAAAAAAATTCAACAATTATAAGAAGTTTTTTAATCTAAAAAATCAGATTTTATAATACAAAATAATATTTTTTCAAGTGAAGAAATCATTTCCGACCCTATAAACCATATATATTCTTGATCAGCATTCAAATGCGAATCGTTTAAGCCATGTCCGGAGGAAATCAAATTTTTAGCCATTTTCACGAAATTTGAAAATTCTGAGATTTTGATAAAAATTTTAATTTTTAAAAATTTTAAATGAAGTATGCAGCTTTTTTAACTGTAGAAAAACTTGCACAAAACTGTTTTCCGATTTAAAATTAATGCCTTTTTGCCCGAGTTATGATATTTTTAAATTTTAAAAATTCTGGTAATTATAAGAAGTTTTTTAATCTAAAAAATCGGATTTTATAATACAAAATAATATTTTGTCTGGGAGAAGGAATCATTTCCGACCCCATAAACCATATATATTCTTCATCAGCATTCAAATGCGAATCGTTTAAGCCATGTCCGGAGGAAAACAAATTTTTTGCCATTTTCAAGAAATTTGATAAGGGGTTACATCATTAAAATTCTCAGATTTTGGCCAAAATTTGAATTTTTTAAATAATAAAATTAAGTATGCAGATTTATAAAACTAAAAAAAAACTAGCACAAAACCGTTTTCCAAATTGAAATTAATGCATTTCTGACCGAATTATGATATTTTTTCTCCTATAGAAAATGTTGGACCTTTTTCCATAATTGGTTACATCGTTAAAATTTTCAAAAATTCACCAAAAATTTAAAATAATTTTAGACGTCAAATTAAGTATTCAGATTTGTTAAACTAATAAATAGTAACATAACACTACTTTCCGAATTAAAATTAATGCTTTTTTGGCAGAGTTATGGCTTTTTTAGTTTTTGATTTGTCCCAAAAAAAGATAACCCATTTTTCAAAAATTTGATAAAAGAAAATTTTAATTTTTTAACATTTTAAATGAAATAAGCAGATTTGTTAACCTTTTAAAAACGGACACAGAACAGATTTCCAAATTGAAATTAATACCTTTTTGGGCGAGCTATGATTTATTTATTTCTAAGATTTACTTATTTATTTATAATTTAATCCTTAAATCCTTAAAATCTGAAATATAGGTATTTTATACAATTAAAAAAAGTTTATCAAAACTAAAACATACGTTTTATATTTCACATATATTTCAATTAAAAACAGCAACGCTATAGAAACATTAGTGCCCCGAATTTAGCTTCGTTTCTGGTTTTTTAGCTAGCATTTAAAATCAAAAAGGCATTTATTCAAAGGCACCATAGCTCTCTCTCTTAAAGAGCAAGCGGAGACAGCATTAAAATGTTGTCCTGTTTTGCCACTACGCGTAGGCGATGACACGTGACGAGCATTTTCAAATAGTCACTGCCTTTGGGATGGAAAGTGGAGTAGAAAATTTTTGGCACCGCCCAAGAGTCAGGTGTGCTGGGAAAACATTAAGAACAAATCATACACACAAGAAATCTAAACGTGCTACAAAATAAACTGAAGTAAAGTAGCTCCAAAAACTATATAAAAAAAGTCTTTAAATCTGTTTGACTAAGTTATAAAATTTAAAATATATTAAAATAAATAATAATACATTTTAGATGGGAGAAAATAAAAAAATAAAATATAATATAAATAAATAAATAAATATAAGTAAATAAATCATAAATATAATTATATCAAAGTGTTTTATAAAATATAATATAATATAATAAAATATTATAAAATATAATATAATATCATAAGTATAATAATAAATATTTATCTTAAATTTCCCATTAAAAAGGAAGGCAACTGCAATTTCCTCTTGAATATTAAAGCCACATCTTGTAGCTCCAAGTCTGCAAATGAAGTCAGTAGATCGCCCTTAGCTAAGCAAACTTGGCCAAGTGAAGCCGAAGCGAATTCTTGGCAAACTCCAGGGAAATACCGAAAATACTAGAGATTGAGAACATGCTGCTGACAATAAAAACAATTTACAACTTTTACCCCCAACTGACCTGCCAGTGCCCCCCCTGTTTCCACTGTTTCCACCTTTCTCCCAGGCCAACGAAAAACTTTCTGAAGTCGGATCGGAAAAGTTACTCTCTGCCCCCTGTTAGCAAGTTTTTAGCGTCACTGCAACTACTACATCACAAGAGGAAAAACCCCTGGAAAAACCCCTCAAACTCAGAGAGAGAGAGAGAGAGAGATGCCCATATGGGCTGCGAAAGAGAGGGACGACGACGCATTTAATTGCCAGCCAAAAATGCCCATAAACATGGCCAGGAACAGGACCCAAAGACAATGGCTTAGACGGCAATGGGTCCTCATGAGCCATAAAAGCTGCAGCGCGTAAATTTTCACGCAGCAACAAAAACGATAAAGCCCTAACATAGATGGGGAAAAAATATAAGAAAAAATGAAGAAGAAATATTAAGCGTTTTATGCACCCCCAGCAGGGAGTACCAAGAATCTATATAAAGTAATAAAAATAATAATGCAAAAGGTTGCAGGGAATATATAAAAAATATATATTAAGTATAAATACTACACAAAAAAATTATTAATAAACAAAAAATTATATTTCTATATATAAATTTACTTAATTAAATATTTAATTCAATTGATTTTCATTTTCCAGTATTTTCTGTAACCAAAATTAAAAAAATTATAATAATAATCCTTGCAAATTTCTTTGTATTTTATTTATGTTTCTTCTACTTTTTCTTCTACTTTTTTTTTTGTATTTTATTTATTTTGTTGTAGCTGTATTTTTTATTGTTTTTATTTTGGTATATAGAAGAGGGCGAAATTTATTTTAACGAGCAAAAGTTTTTCGGAGCTGCCCAAAGACAAGGAGAAAGAAGATAGAAAGGGAGAGATGACCGGAAAGTTAAGCCAAGTTAAGAGGAGGGGCGAGGGGGGTGGCCATGACGAAGAAAATCCCCAACTGCCAATTTAGCTGCCGCAGTCGCTGGCATTTTATTAACGCGGCTAATTCCATGCATGAAGCTAAGGCTAACTCAAGGCTCCAAAGATGGCCCAGAACCTCACGAGAAAAAATATATAAGGAAAATATAGAGGGAAACAAAATAGAAAAATAAATCAAATATAAATAAAAATATAAATAAATTAACAAGCCAAAATTATAACACAGAAAATGGAAATCTTTTCTTTTTAAAAATATCAACTAAATATAAACCCCAAATACAATCACTTTTCTGCTATGCCCACCTCTACCCTACCCTTTCCGGTCGTCATTTCTGCTTAGCTAATCTCTGGCCGCTTGCACGTAACCAAAAATCCAGAAACAGCTAAGGCCAAAGCCGAAGCTAAAGCTCAGGCCACCACCCGCCACCCACTCACCACCCCTCGGGCACGCCCCCTCACATAAAAAGAAAGAAATGCGGGGCGGGTTCGGAATTTATAAATAAAAACGCTGCAAATCCGCTTGGCTTGCCATCGGGCGAGTATAAAGAAAAATGCTGCGAAAAAGTTTGCGTTTTCCGTTTCGTGTTCTTCGCATGCCTTGCATATTCCCCTGCCATATCCTTGTTTTTTTTTTTATATTTTTTGTTTTTGGGGTATGATAAAAACAAAACACATACAAAAAATATGCCAACTTTTTGGCACAACTTTTTTTAAGGTCATCAAAAATATTTGGAAAATGCAGACTGTCAAAAAAAGGAAAAGTGCTAAGGGAAATTAATTAGCTTCAAGTAATGAAAAGAAAAGCTAATAAAATAAAATTTCAGAATTTTTGGTTTTTATGGTAATTATTAAATTATAAATATTACATTTAGCACAACAAACATTTGATGGGTTTTTCCAGTTTCATATAAATATTTTTTATGATCCAAGGATACAAACAAAATAGGGAATTTCAATTTATATGCATGTGAAGTCCTTGTTCCGCATGTCCTGTTTTTATTTACGTGCATTTCTCAGGCAAAACATGGCAATGCAATTAAAATGCAATCAATTAAACTGTTTAATCAGCAGATTAAGGGACAAAAAATAGTGAGGGAGAAGAAATACTGTTCAATTTTCGTTGAAGAAATCAACTTTGCAATTTACAATTCAATTTTATTTATTTTTTTTTTAATAAAGAAAAGTAGTTATGGAAAAAAATACGGTTTAGTTTCCGTTATGAAAATCATCTTGAAATTAAATTATTAATATTAAAACTGTTAAAAAAGATTAATAAAAAAACTTTATGATTTTTTATTATAATGTTTTTAATGTTTTTTTTTTTATAATATTTTAATTAATAATAATTTAACCTATTATTAATAAATTTACTTATATTTTATTTTTAATATTTTCAAATAATATCTAAAATTAATAAAATTTAAAAATCAAAAAATATTATCTTTATATTTAATAGAATATATTTTTTTTAATATTACCTAACTGGCCTCTTGATTTACCTCTTTCTGCATTTTTTTCTGATTTTTTTTATCTTTTTTCCTTTTCTCTTTTCTTTTTGTTGTAGAAAACCCATGAAAACCCTGCACTTGACAGCAGCTCAATGCGAATTTAAAAGCGGAATTTTCAAGTTAAGCCTTGTAAATCGGTGTTCAAAACGGATTTCTTTAGGCAAAAAATAATTGTAAAAAAATACATAAATTTATAAAATATATATAAGTAATTTAATACATTTTTTGATAGCCAAATAAAACAAGGATCTCAATTTTATACCATAGTTATGGTAGATCAAAAGGTAAAAAGTAAACAACAGACTTACCTGAAGTCCAAAGTGAGGTTAAGTGGGACTCTGATTTGATGAGTAGCGTTTTAATTGGGCAGAGGGATAGCCTCTCCTCGTTTCTGCCAGTGTCCTTCGTCCCATGTTGTCCTGTTGCAAGGACCTCGGAGCCACACACACACTCTCATACACATGCTGCATGCCGCAGGAGCACAACAATGTAATTAAAATGCAATTTGCAGCCATTTACTTTGAGCAAATGCTGAAAAGCTGCTCTGAGCTGCCGCTGATGTGAATGTAAAAACTGGATGCTGTTGGAGATGATGCTGAGATGGAATCCTGCCAAGGATCTGGGACTAACTGGTATGACCTCGAGGGAGGAGGAGGATATATATACATTTTTATTATGATGACGATGTTGCTGCTGGGGATGCTGCTGCCTGCTGCCTGCTGCCTGCAGGATGTCAGAAGTGTCCGAGTACATGTGCGTAATTTATGGCAAAAGGACTCTGCGGGGCATTCGGATTACAAACAACTCAAAGTGGCCATATATGCAATTTTAGTGCAGGAATTCGAAGCTGTAGTTATCGGAGCTGGAAGCTCAAAGACAAAGGAGCGCATTCCAATGGTTTGTCAATGGGGAAATTCCTGGAAAAACAGATCAACAGGGGAAAATGGTATTAAAATGTGCATGGAAATTTATAAACACAAAAAATTAAAGGCAGAAAAGAATATATAAAATTTTCTTATTTATAAAATATTTTCTCATATTTTCATATTGCAATTAATAAGAACAATTTTCAACTTAGAAGAAAAAACTAGCCCAGAAAAATGTTTTTGTAAATTTTAAAATACCTTTTGAGTGTTCAAAATATTTAATATAATTATTTATCAAAGTCAAGCAGCTTCTGGTTTTTATTTTTTTCGAGTGCTTATCCCTTTTATTTGATTCGCTTCTTCTCCCTTCTATTTTTTACTCTCAATGCAAATGATTGATGATGAATGATTGATGCTTGATTTATGTGTTCCGCACTTTACGTTTCGGCATTCACTTTTCCTGGCACTGCACTTAAAAATCAAAAGCAACGAAAATCGTTGGGAAAATGCAGGAAAATTTGCGGCCCATAAGCAAAGTGCGTTAAAGTGCCGCCAGATTTGAGTGCTTTTCCTCTTAACTTTCCTAATGTAAGCCCATGAGTGGGTACATACAGATGTGGGAGAAGACACAGAAAGAAAAGAAGACTGAGAAATATTTCAGATTTAAAAAAAATATTTAAAATATATAAAAAAAAATATATAAAATATTTATGAGACATTAAAAAAATTAAAATATAAAGATAAAAATTGTTTTCAAATGTTTTTATTTATTTATTTTAAATTTTCAAGCATCTATTTCAGTTGCATTTTTCTATTATATTTTCTAGAATTTTCTTCACTCTTTTCTCTAAGTGCACACATGTGTGCTGTGTGCTGGTTCGTTAGCCTGACAGCCTTTCGTTTCGATTTGCTTGGCTGATGGTGAAATGTGCATATCGAATGATCGCAGACAGCTTGAAGCTCAAGCTTAAAAAGTAACAACACTTTTGACTATATTTATTATATTTAAACAATGAAACCAAAGCAAAGAAAATTGTTTGTTTATCCATTAATTTTCCACTGTAATAAATGCTTTAAAAACAAGTCAAGTACTTGGAAAACACCATAAAAATAAAATAAATAGGCTGTGCTCATACTTATTTGCTTTAATTATTTTAATTAATTGCTTTCTGATAACGACACCACGTCGTATGCGCAATATTATCACGCATACGCCACGTATGACACATGATGAGCTGTCAAAGCTCAGCCTGGCAGTGAATTAATTGGGCATTAATTGAAAAGGGACCAAGGTCTAAAGCCTGACACATGCCTTTGACAGCGAATATTTAATGTGAATGTGAATGTGAATGGGAATGTGAGTGTGAAGTGAAGTGCATTGAAATGCGAAATGGGCTTTAAGGGGAAGCTGCTGCACTTTTAGGTCCCTCCCCAACGACGAATATTCCCAAAAAGACCTTTCTCTGGCAAAGCCAGAGGAGCTGCCATCTCATCGCACTGACAGCTTGCCCTGGGCAAACACTGGCACCGCCTCAATGGAGCTCATATCAAGAAGGCAAACGCCAGCCAGCCAAGTGAGCTCTCTGGCCTCCCCCCAAAAACAAGCTTAAATGCAAACACAGCCCAGAGTCGAGTCGAGTTGCGTTGAGTTGAGTTCAAGCCGAACAATAAATATCGAGACATGGCAGCAGGGAAAGGCGCCAGAAATGATACTCTTTTTTGTAATATTTATATATAAAGTAGAAGAATTTTAAATGCATTCAACAAAAGGTAGAGTAATTCCTCCTCAACCGTGTATAACTGCAGTTACAGAGTCAGATTCTCGAGTGTCGACAGTATTAAGTTGGCCAACATTTCCACTCGGAGAAACCATAAATCAGAAAAGAGGCAGCTTTAATCTTACAGTTAAGGCCATTACAAATGCACTTTGACACTCTCGGCTGCTTTCAGTTTCATATCATTTCTTTTGTTTGATTTTTGAGATCCTTAAACCCATAGCCACCTTGTCGAGCCACAAATCAAGGGGGATATACCATATATAACATATACCCACCCTTGTGTGGTCCCTTCTCTCAACAAAAGCAGATGCCATTTGATAAACATTATTGTACATGTCCGACAATTTTTCAACAACAATCGGTGCGTGATTGATACAAGTGGCTGTGGGCGTGGCACTTGCTGCTAAACGATTCAAGGGGGAGGATATATATGACAAAGCATTTCGCTTTTGGCAGCTGCCGAAGTGATTAATTTTCAAGCAGCCAGTAGAAGACAGCTTTGGGGGAAGGAAGGAAAATAAAATAAAGTTGGGTCCAGCCTGTTGTTGTGCACACATTTAATTGCAGCTGGGCGGAAGTCGCACAAGCGTGAACTCCGCCAATCAATTGATTTCCGCTCAAGTTCAAATTCATGCTCATCCTGCGAACAACATGTGCCTGTTGTTCAGCAATTTCACAGGATTACACTTGTAATTTGTGTGGATTTTAATCATTAAATTGAGGCACTCAAGGAGTATTAAGTAAAAGGTCAAAAAATAAGAAAGAAAAACCCCCTATTATCCATAGTATTTCCATAAAGAAGTATTTACTAAAAGGTGAGGCAAGGCTCTACCTTAATTAATTCTCTTTAAAACTTATTTAAAAACAAAACCCCCTCTTATTATCCATTAAAATTTGACATCTGAGTGACAAATGTGATTGCCACGCTCAAATCCGAATCCAATTTCGATTTCGATTGCGATTTCGATTTCGATTTCAATTCCATTGCTGCTACACTCACCATTCAGCATCAGGTTCGTTATGCCATGATTGCCATTGTGTCATCATCATCATCGATTCGTGTCCAGTTTGGCCCTGCGACTTCCGGTTGGCATCTTCCGTTTTCTTCCGTTTGTTTGATTGGTTTTTCACAGTGTGCGTGACCAGAGGATGATGGAGGAGCACATGGAGAGCATCGGGAGAAAAAAGTAGAAGGAAATCTAAAAAAAAAGAAAATGAAAACAATTATTTATCAGGGTTGAAAATGGAAATATATCGGATAAGATATATATCGATAACATATAAATACGATTAATCTAGTAATATTTGATTATTTATCCTCCTTGCTTCCGTTTCAAGGCTTTAAAAATTGTTTTGAAAACATAAACAATATATAATTTTCATGTGAAATTATTTGGAAAAAGAAAAGTGCGTGGTCTCTTTAATTTTAGGCATTCCCAAAGGCCTCTTTTTCGCATCTTTCGGTGTACAAAAAAAGTATCGAAACAAAAAAAACGAAAGAAAGAGAAACCGTAACTGGGCCATGGAGGAGGTTCCTCCATCATTTTGCCGGAATCGATTGAGCTCTCCATTGCTGCGGCTGTCCATCGACTCTGCTGTTTGTCTTTCTCTCTCTCCCGACGAGGTCCAGACACGGTGGTCCTTGCGGCGAGTCCTTGCTTCCGGAGTCTGAGTTTGAAACGCTGCCCGAAAGCGACGCATAATTAATCGCCAACGGTTCGGGGGCCAAAGGGCGAAGTTGGCCATTAAAAAATCGATAACATTTGAATAAGTGGAACGATTTATTCATTTTATTCATTTATTCCAAAGTCCACATATACGTATATGATGGCTAATCGGAGGCCAGAGGCGTTAGTATCATGAATATCAGGGATATCCTTTTTCAGAGAGCAAATAATAATAATAAAAATAATAATTTTGTTTTGAATATCATGAATATCTAGAATTTCAGAGAGTAAATATTAATAATAAAAATTATTTGTTTAGGCCCCCTTCCCCCTTTTAATATTTTGTTGTTAATAAACACAAAAAATACATTGAAATTGTTAAAACTTCACCCATGAAAATATACAAAGACATATCCTGGCCCCACTTCAATTGTAATAAAGCTCATTCAAGCGATTCTTTAGGATTATCTTGGCCAACTTGGAGTCAATATCCTGGCTCTTCAGCAGCTGGGCCAGGCGCTTCATTTTGGCCAACTGTTCCAAGGATTTCTCGGATTTCCTGTACATCCTGGGCCTCACCTGGACGCGCATAAAATCGGCTATGGCCGCTGCCTGGCGTGGTCCCTTGTAGTCCTGGCAGAGACCATCCTGACGGAAGATCTTCAGCGTGGGATATGCCTGGATGGCGTACTTGTGGCATATCTCTTTGCCCGCCTCCGAGCAATCGATCTTGGCCAGCTTAATGGGCGGCTCATCGAACTTGACCAACTCCGCGGCCCTGGCATATTCGGGCTCCAGGCGCTGGCAGAAACCACACCAGGGTGCATAGAACATCACCAAGGTGGTCTCGTACTGCTTGAGGGTGCTATCAAAGTCCTCGTCGCCCAGCTGCAGGACATCCTCCTCCAAGCCCCCGGCTGAGGCTGAGGCAATGAAGGTCAAGAGGAACAGGACTAGAGGTTCCATGGTTATGGTTATGGTTTGGGTTTTCTTTTTCTTTTTTTTATAAATATATGAGAGCAGAGATTCGAATACGAATTGACTTAGAGCTGTGACTGTCGGAAGTAAGAGCAAAGACTTGACTGAAAAACCACAGCCAGTCAGTCAGCTCTTATTATTATTTTTTTTGGAAGGTCAGCTTTTAACGCCCCTCGTAATATATTTTTTGTGTGTATTTCCCGACTTCACCCATGCACGCTTTTCGCCATTTTGGCATCAAGTTTATTTTTTGTATAAATTTAGCCAGCTCTCCTCCATGTCCACTCGAGAGGGGGGAAAGTATTGAAATATGGAGGAGCAGGGGGCGTGACTGGGACCTAAATCAAGTTGAGTGCCTGCAAATGGCAATCAGCGGAGAATAATGGCGATTATATATGGATAAGGATTTGCATAATACAAATGGAGGACAAAGATGATCAGAAATATAGCATGTATATAGTAGTTGATATATAGGACATAAAGGTGGCACAGGGATATATGACACGGCTCAAGGATAATGGCAAAAATATGACATACCGTGTGTGTTCCATTGTAAATAATGGTTATTATCTTTACTTTCCTTCTTTTTTTTTTTTGTCACAAAGTAGCGGATTTTTATTACCACCCACACACATCCACATCCCAGGGAGGTGCAGCTGAATCATCCCCTGATTGCTCTTCCAGCTCGTCCTTTTAGGGACGTCCTGCCCTTCTCATTTGCTATGCCATTTGGCTGCTTCACGAGGGAGGAGCCTGGGAGATGGAAACTCTAACAACTTAGATGCAATTTACAGATTTGTGCGTGTCCCCGTGTCCTTGTGTCCCCTTTTTTCAAACCTCCCTACCTCCCTCCCCCCGGCGTTTGTGCATAATTGAAGGCTTGCACAGTCAAGGTCCCCCTCTATCTCCCCTCCTCGTTTATAATTCAGAAACGTGTTGGGATAAAGCCAATTTGCTTTCAGGCCAAATCAAGCGAGGCTCAGATATATGCAGGAAAAATAAAAAAAAAAATGGAAAATTCGAAACGAAAACAAAAATAAAACAAAAACAAGAATCAAAATGAAAATGAAACTCAAAAAGTCCGACAACAGACAAGCCAATGGAGAAAATGAAATCTGTGGAAAATTGCAAAATATTTGGAGAAACGTGACAACGCCTGGAACACTCCTCCCTCGCCTCCACCCCCCCTTAACGACAGGTGCCACAGATGCCGGGAAAGCAGCAATAAAACATACGAAAGACTAAAGTTAGCACACAGAACACACACAAAAGCCCATTCCAAGGCACTGTTAAAAAAATCTTTAAATTATTTCAAAACTTTTGATATTTTTATATTTATTAAAAATATATTTTAAATACTTTTAATTATCAATACAAGCTTGCCCCTTTTCGTTTAATATTTTCCATATTTTTACTTACTCCCTTATTTCTCTCTGTATTTTTTGCAATTTCGTTCTTGGCGATAACAAAAATCCTTCGGCAAATTGTTGTGTTAACCGTTTGACTACGTGGATTGTGGAGAGTGTAGAGTTGAGTGGGGGCAGAGAGTGGAGATTACGCTAGGGAAAGCCAGGAAAAGCCAGCAGAAAGGTAAAAAGGAAAAAAGAATAAACTGCAAATTGGTGGATGGGGGGCGTGGCCAGCTAAATGGTCAGCACGCAATCTCTGACGGACACTTCCGCAGATAATAAATAGAGCAGAGGGACCAGAGACAACGTAATTAGCTGAAAATCTACTCGAAAAAATCTATAGTTATTGTTGGTTTTTTATTTTATAATTTTCAATAAGCTAAGGTGGAAATTTTTAGTTACATTACAGCAACTTTTGTGTAGTCTTTGCTTTAAACTCCTTTTAAAATATTTTTGGATTAGGGAATATTAATATAATTATTCTTTTCGCAGTCACTGTAAATATTGAATATTATTTTAAAATATATTTTATATTCAATATTATTTTTAAATATGTATAAAATATATATTTTCCACACACACACACTTATTTTAATTTTTAAAATATTTTTGGACTATGGAATTTAATAGAATTACTCTCTCTGAGACCACTGTAAATATTTAATATTATTTTAAAATATATTTAATATTAAAAAATATTTCTTAATATATCAAAAATATATTTCCCCTATTTAATTTCCTCCTTTTAACATTTGTAGACTGAGGAAATAAATAGAATTATACCGTCCCTGAAGCAACTTTATATATTTAGTAATATTTTTAAATATAGAAAATATTAACTACTTTTTTTAAATATACATAAAATATATTCCCTCCACCCCACACACTTAATTTCCGGCTTTATATATGCACCTTGGACCGTGCTTAGAACGCAGTCTCTATTTTGAAAGAGGCACACGTGCCGGCATTGAGCACCTTTAAGGACCTGCTTTTCCTACTTCCTCTTACCTACTACTCCTCCTGCTCTTCTTCCGCTTTTTTGTCTGTGCGTGAGTTCCTCCGCTGTGTGTGTCTGTGTGTGTGGTCACGTGCCATCGTTTAGTTTGCATATCGCATATCGGACATCGCACATCCTATGCCGCACATCGCACGCGCAGCCCCCGCGGGTTTTGGTCAACTTTTGGGGGCCTTTTGGCCTTTTTTTTTTTTGTATATTTTTTTTTGGTGATGTCATAAAGAAGTTTTCGTTTTCGTGTTTCAGTCGCTATTCTGCCTGCCTGCCTGCCTTTCTTCCTTCCGGCCTTTGACCTCGAGGGTTCCCTTTTAGCACGCTTTGCAATGCTTCTGGCCAAAAACCTATTTTTGGGGTCGGCTAATGACTGAGACAAACACAAAGCCTGCCGCATTGATTCAATTTGCGGTTGGGCTGCTCAAAGCCACTGCAGTTCACATTTTCTTTTTTGTTTAACTGCAATTATGAGGGGGAAAGGATGCAAAAACGAGGGTTAACTGGACAATGGGCACTTATTAGGCTCAGACATAAGGCGCCGCACTGTGGTATTGAGGAAATAAGCTTTAGATTTGCTAATTTCTAACTAATTTTAATTAACTAATTTTTTAAATAATTAAATAAAGTTTGCAGATTTATTAAATATATAAAAACTAACACAGAACAGTTTTTCGAATTGAAAGTAAGCCATTTTTGGACGGGCTATGAAATTTTTAAAAATTTTCACTAATTACAAAAAATTTTTAAATATAAAAAATCAAAATATATAAATATATATATATATATACTATTAGATCCCACTGTTTATCACCACACGTGTGTATCCCGCCCCCCCCCCAAGCTCAGTTATATTTTGCCGCTGGCATGTCCTGAGTGTGACGTCCCCGGCATGTCCTTCGGCTGATGTCAGAGAAGCTTTTAGTGGCCACAAATCAGACCGAAAGAGACCGGAGTTTGTTCAGCCGCTCCAGCTGCTCGAACAATGATGTTGTTTGCCTAGTTTTACAGTGGGGGCGTGTCCATGTTCCCTCCTATCACAAACACAGGCAAACATTAAGCCAAACACAGACCAATAACCACACAATAACACACACACACACACACACACACACACACAGAGAGAGAGAGAGAGTTCTCTCATTATGCTTTCCCTGGGGGCATTATTCATTTATGCATTGCCAAAGGCGCGTCAATAAAAATTTTCCCGCTCATTAATTTTTATTGCATACTTTTTGGGGGCTAGACAAAGTCGCTGAGCATTAGTGTGTGCGTGTGCACTGAGAAAAATGATATTGGGATTCGATTAATTATTAGAGATTTGTGTAGATTAAATAAATAATAAAAAAATAAAATACAAAAAAAATATATAATTTAAAAAAATATAATAAAAATAATATAATAAAAAAAAAATATGATAAACAATATATAATAAACATACTATAATAAATAATATAATAAACAAAATATTAAAAAAAATATATTTAAAAAATATAATATAATAATGAAATATAAAAAATATATAAAAAAAAATAAAATAAAATGAAAAAAAATATATAATACATTTAACGAAATGTATAATAATATCGAACTTGTGTATATGTATATTAATTTTTAATTATTTTTTTATAAATATAATTTTATTTTTTTTATTTTTTTTCTCATTATGTTCAGTGTATCCCCTGTGTGTATATGCGTGTTAGCAATTAAGCCAGAACAAGGCAACAATTTTTGGTAACGGGTGGGAGGGGGAGGCAGTGGCCCCTCAAGGGTTGCAAAGTTTAATTAAATGGGCGGGGCATAACGATTATGATGCCGATGCTCGGATCCCAAAAACCAATGTCCTTTTCCCCCCACCCCCTTGCTGTTTCCCTGCTGTTGTTGCATTCTGCGTAAATTTCGATGGCAGGACCTCGGACATTCCCCACTGAAACTGCAACTAATTAAGCGGGGGACTTGGCATAAACGGTTTCTCATTAAATATTTATTGGAACAAAACACACAGGCATTAGGCTATATGGAATATAGTCTTAACCAAGGATTTTCTTTAAGGATAACAAGGTTTTTCTATTGAGCCTAGAAATGTCTTAGATAAAATCCTAGAGGAAATAAGGATGCAGAAAGGGGAGGAGATTTTATCTACAAAATTGGGAAATCCTTATTAAAAATAGTGTCTGAGGATTTTATCTTTTTTTAATTTAAGTTTGAAATTTTATACAAAACTTTAAACGTTATTTAACTATTACCCACTTGTGTGTTATTTAAGTAAAAATCAAGCCAAAGGTGCTTACCTCCACTTGAATGCCAAGACAATCGCATTAATCATTGTGTCAATTAGTAAAATGGAAGCCTTCATTCTTAATTAGAGCTCGGGCCACGTGTGTGTGTGTGTGTAAATATTTACTGAAAGCAAAGACAAAGGAAGCGGAAACGGAAACGGAAACGGAAAAGAGAGAAAAACGGAAACTGTAGCGAAAGGCTAAAGCGAAAGAGTTCTTGCAGGCGGGACACAGCAGGACATCTGCTGGTGCACAAGGAGCAGATGATGCAGCTGCTGCTGCTACTGCTGCTGCTGCTTAACGAAATATGCAAATTGCCCAAAAGTATGCCACAGACAATGGCAGGCGAACAAACAACAGCATTTTGCAATTAGTGCAACTGTCAACAAGACAAGGCTCAGACAGAAACAGAGACAGAGATGGGGACAGAGATGGAGACAGGGACAGAGACAACCGAGACGCGTTCTCGGGTTAACACAAAACTCGTGAGCGCCATGACCAAACCCACTGCAAGGCCATCCTGCCCCGTCAACGCCATTCACTCGAGCCGGAGCTCTCTTGCCCCTCCCCCTCCCTCTCTTGGCTCTCTTGGACCTGTCAGCCAGCCGGCTCATCATGTGGCCTAAGTGCCTTTTGGGACTCACTCGGCAACCGTCCGTATCATCTGGCCCAGAGGCCCATGTACTTAGCTGCGAGGAGTAACCATCCACCATGGCCAAATTGGACATTGGACCATCGATCTTTCGAGGCTCTGATTTAAGTTGAACTTAAGTTTCACTTTCAATCAAAATTAAGCCAATTAAAACAAGTTTTTTAATTTAAAAAAAATGTATTAAAATTTAAATAAATGTCAGACATGTTTTTCAAAAATTTTATATTATATTTATATAGGGTTGTTATTAAGTTAAAATAATATTTTTAAAAAAACATTTCTAACTTTTATTTTTTAAGCAAAAGTTATCTCTGTCTTATTAAATTTATTTATTATTTTTTTAATGGCTTGAAACCCTGCTGACAAAAGGCCAAGTTTTCACCAAACTGGAAAAGGGTTAAACATGTTTGCAAACATTTACAAGAAGATTTACTTAAGAAGTTTATTTTGAAGGCCTAAAGGGGAATGTTTAGAGTTTATTTTTGAAGCAATTAAAAAAATATATCATAACTTAATATAATTTTATAACTTAAGAGGTAAAACTGTGAGACAAACCACACTCTAATATTTATTAAATAATTTTATAAAAAGTTTAAATAAATAAAAACAAATAAGCCAAAGGAAAAGACTTGAAAATATGTAAAAGAAGGAAAGCCTTTTGTAAGCTTCTCTATTTTTAATAATAAAATAAATAAAATATAACAAGGAGGAAACTTGTACAGTTTTATTAACAAAAATAGTTGTTCAACTCGACTGATTTTCCTATTTCTTTAACAACAATTTCTCACCCACTTTTACACATGTTCCTTTGATTGCCCAAATCTGCTTTGCTATAAAAGCCAGCCCAAAGCCAGTTTCTCATTAGCTTAGGTTAATAGGGCAAAATCCCGGCAGAATCCTGGCTGGAAACTGCTAAGTAGACTTGTTGTTTTATCTGTGACCCTTCACCTTTCCCCTCCTTCCCCCGCTGTGGGTGTTTTATTATTGGCCCAAGTCATGATTAATATGGCTTCTTGCGGCGTTTATGGCCAAACTTTAACCGGACTTTCTGCCAGGCTAACATAAGTATGTGTGTTTAATGGCTTTACTTTGTTTTTTCCACATCTCTTTGCAGGTAAGCACGGGTGTTAACAGCCTTAGCCAAAAGGAGAGAGAGAAGAGCCAGCCAAGAAGAGAAGCCTTGGCACACTTTACACGCCCCGCCTGGCCCTGAACCAGCTCCACATCCACCTCCACATCCACACACATCTGGCAAATAAAGACAAATGGCCGAGAGACGGGGGGGCTGGAGCTATATGGCTGATGAAAGTGCTGAAAACTCTAATTGAATTTTATGTTGGCATGTGAGTGTATGCGCGAGTGTGTGTGTGTGTGTGCGAGAGTGCGTGTAACTGTCGCTTGGAAAAACTTTCAATAGCATTTCAATTTGCAATTTCACTGCAAAAGTGCCTGGGAAAACTCCCCCTGCCCCCACCAACTTGGCCAAAAGGGATAAAGGCTGTACACTATGTTCAGGAAGAAACGAAAAGCTTAAATAACAAAAATAAATAACTAGAAAGTGTAGAAACCTTTTTCATAGTTCAAGCCTTTAGAAAGGCTTCTCATTTAACAAAAAAAAAATATATAAGCTGGCCAGAAATGCTAAAACTCAAAACTAAACGAATGAATAAACATTTTTTGGGCAACTCAATTAGATTCAGCGACACATACGCAGGCTTACACAGAGAGAAACATTTTTTTTAAATATAAAAAAAAGAGTGATAAGGTAAATTGGTTAAAGAAAAATCTGTAAAAATTATAAAATGAGTTAAAAAAAATACTACCTTATTATTTTAGGTCATACTTTAATTAAAAGTTCTTAAATTTTTATTTATATGTAACATATGTTTCTTAAATATTTTTTTAGATTTTATAAAGTAAAAAATATTTTTTCATGGTTTCTCAAGCCATTTTTTTATAAATTTTATCGTTAAAAATAATGGAAAATTAAGAAAATTTAAAATTTTATATAAAGTATTATTAACTTACAAAAACTAACGCAAAACTGTTTTCTGTATAAAAACATTTATGGATTTCTGGCTGAGTTATGATATTTTTTAAGACTAAATTTCATGCTTAATTTGTTAATGATATTTTTTAAATTTTATTTAAATCAGGTTTGAGTTGTGATATTATTTTAAAATTTCTAAATGCTCTAACTTGTATTTAAGTCATAAAGTATCTTAATTTTCAAGTAAAGATTTCCTTATTTATACCTCTTTTTTTAATAACCAAAAACCCAGATTATTTTTCCCCATGTGTGTGTGTGTGTGTGTTTCCCCTCACTCACACGTATGAATCTTGTTTTTATGACCACAAAGTCGGCAAACATTTAAAACCTCATTCAAATGGCGCCATGTGGCATTAAAGTCCCCGGAGAACCACTTAGCGCCCCTCCATATGTGCCGAATATACACACACACATATCTGTTTATATATATATATTTCTATATGCATGAATGTGTATAGTAAAAACCACGCCCTCGCTTATAGACAATTAGGAACCCTCGACAATCTGCGAAAACTTTGCACATTTCAAACACCCGCCTGCCCCTCCCCACCAGTCACGATTTTTGTGAATAAAGTGGAATTTTTTTTTGTTTCTGCGTTAACGATGCCATCGAAGAAATTAGTTGCGAGACGGCGGCAAATTAAATTCAAGTTAAGCTACCAACAACAAAAGCAATAAAAATAATTCGAAATTATAATAAATTGCAGATAAAAGAAGGCACAAAAATGGGACAGGGATAAGACCCAAAGGATGCTTAGTAGTATTTTAATTTCAAGCTAAACAAAAGAAAATATAAATTTAGTAAGGAAAAAGAGAGAGAAAATGTTTATTTTTAGTAAATATAATAAAGGAAATATCTTTATAATTAACAACATAAAATATAATGCAACTCAAGTTAATAACTTAAATAATTTTAAACAAAAACCAAACCATAATGAAGAGCAAATTCATAAGGAATTACCACATATGTACATACATGTAAAATGTATCGAGTGATTTTAAGGCCTGCGGCTTATTGCCAGCCTTTAGTGTTGACAAACAATTATTTGCAAAATTCAAACATAAACAGCTTGAGGTTTAGTTGATTTTCCTATGAAATTAAGTATACGCAGGGTGGACGCTTGCATGCCAAGATTATGATCAAGGATTAGCTTGAAATTTAAGTTTGTAAACCACCAAATTAACCAGAAAAATAATAAATCAAAACAAAAAAATAATAATTAATTAAAATTGTTAATAATAATAATTAATAATTAATAAAAATAATACCTAAAGATTTGATTTAGAAGGAAATCAACCAAATTTATAGATTCATATAAAAAAAAAACATTAATAATTATTAATAAATTACTAAAATAATTAAAAATTATTATTTAATCATTAAAATTATGAATAGTTCTTAATAATAATTTTTGTAATAGACCCTTAGTCTAATATACCCAAATCTTTCGATTTAGAAGGCAACAAATGAGTAGCAGCTTATCTTTAAGAAGACACGAAAGATCTGAGAGCTGTCTGGCCGTGTCTAGGACGATAAATATATTTGTATGCTTATTATTCAAGTGCGTTGCCTGCGTCCCGAAGGATGTTACAGGTGCCAACAGCAGCAGTTGGATTTTTCCCCGCCTTACAGTTGCCAGCATTTTGTGTTAAGTTTATTAACTTTATTAAGGAGCCAGCTGGAGGCAAAGGCAAAGGTAAATGGGAGTGGGTAGCTGGGGAGAGGTCCTTCCCTTTATGGCAGGATTCCTGCCGCAGGCACCTCACGCATGCTGAGCTCAGCAGCAGCAGCAGCTCTCAGGTGGTGGCTTCTCGGAGCCTGCCTAATCAACTGCCGCTTATTTATTTAACTTTGGTTTCACATTCGCCAAGCGAGCAGAAGCAATGTGTTTAACTTGGTGGTTACTGGTAAAAGCACTCAAAAATAAATTTTTGGAATGATTAAAAACTAAAAAAAAAAATATTAAAAATTACCTCTCAACCTTGTTTATAAGTAAATATGCAAATTTTTAATAATATGCTAGGATAATATAATAAATAAATTGAAATTAACTTGGTTTTTTTGATTGCGAGACTTTTAAGCTTATATTTACATTTTATTTTAAAATTCTACACCTTTTGTTGAAGAATTTAATCATTTAAAACATTTTAAATTAATATTAAAAATATTACAAAATATTTAAAAATTTTTGTAAATTTAAATTGAGTGATATTTCCAGTGTAAACTCTGCTCGTCGTGTTAAGTCTCTGAAAATTCCATTTGATTTCACTTGAATTCAAATGGAAATTGGCCAAAAAGAATGCCTTCACATACATACTCATACATTTTAATGCAATATTTAATACAAATCTAAATGCCATTTAAGGGCGACTTTTATTTAATTAGATTTAAAAGAGAATCCCATTTAATTATTGTCAAATATTCGATTACAAACATTTTCCGCACAATTACCGCAAATTAAAAGGAAATTTAAATGGATTTTCCCACTGACAGCGTTTTAAATTTTTAAAGGCTTTCATGGAAAATGGGGGAAAATAAATGAGAAAATGTTATGGGGGAGAGTGGATAATAATGGCAGAGGCCTGGCTTTTCTTTTCATTCTCTTTTCTTTTTTTTTTTTTGTTGGTCCTGTTTTTCCTGCTGTTCTTAATGTGGAAACTTACTCATGTAAATGAAAAAAACGCAGGTGGCAAAACTTTTCTTAGCAAGAACCCGTGTTGCATGTGTGCCACGAGCTGATGTTGTTGTTTTTCTTCATTTTTCCCCCTGTACGTGTATTGACACTTGTATTTATATACATATATGTATACTATATATGTTTGTATGATATTTAGAAAACACTCTGGCAAAGTTAGGGCTCAACATAAGGCATAAGACAGACGGGCAACTCGACACATAAATTAACTTTGTTGTCTCTCTCGGCTTTTCCACATTTTCCCCCTCAAACTTCTAGCTTGTTTTTCTTATTTTTTTTTGTTTTTGTATTTTTATTTCGATTGCCTCCTTGAGTCTCTCATTTTCCATGCGCATAGCAATGTGGCATTAATTTAATTTTAGTTGCAAATAACTTTACCCACTTTTCAACGCTTTGGCGTCACAGAGGAGAGGAGGAGCGCAGGAATTCAATTTCTGATCTAAATTAAATTTCGTCCTCATGCTCATCTGCATTTTACCAACTGCATTTGGCCAAGGCTTAAATGGCTGAACGATTACGGCTTAAATATTGTTTATTTGTGCAATTTATAAGCCACTCAATGCAGGCATTGGTATGTAATTAGCAATCCTTTGCTCGTTAAAATTGGTTTAAATTATCAAAGGCTCATTAAGAGCAAAACAAACACTAATTAATGTAATAACAAGAAGGGTAGCTAACTTCGGCAAGCCGAAGATTGTACACCCTTGCAGTTAGCAATTTATTTTTGTCAAATGAAAAGAAAACCCAGCTAAGTATGTAAAGTTTTATAAGTAAAGACTTAAAAGAAAATGATAATTTTATAAAATACTTGACTGTCTTCAGTTTTTAATATTTATCCCTGCCTAAATTAGTGTTATTTGGTTCCCAATAAAAATTTCTAACTTGTTAACCTAAAAGTATATATTAAAGATTGTGTACTCACATTTCTCTATAGAGAAAAAATTATCGTGGGTAAATCCAACCATTTCGTGGGTTAAAAGGCAACAACCCAAATCGTGGGTTCCATGGACTGTACGCTGCAGTATAACGACGTAACGCGTTACGTAACATGTACTGCTCTACAGTAAATGAAACCACAATTTTTCGGTTGAAAAGTGATAAACTACAAAAATTGTGAAATACACTATTTTACTGTAGAAACTGCACCCATTGTTGTGAAAGAATTTTTTATTGAAATCTGTAATTATAGAGCTACAAATGGATATTAAATCATATAAATTAGTGTATAAATTCTATTAAAAGCCAAATAAACTTACATTTCCTGATCCCGGCCGGGATTCGAACCCATGTCTCAGAATTCACAGACCGCCCGCTTACCAACTGCGCCACGCAAATACATACAATACCAAGAAAAAAGCAAAAATATATGTATCTCTCTCTCTCTCTCTGAGCTAAAAATAGATTTTTTT
>VNKB01006762.1:0-18659 GCA_008042735.1 Drosophila leontia | reverse complement strand
TAAAATCACCGGCAAGGTAAGAGCCAACTAAGTAAAGTCAAAGTGGATAACCTGGCCACGCCCACCGCCCACAAGCAGTGCAAACACACGGAGAAATCTCGATACAATTTAAAGAAAATAAAACTTGTTTCCTATGATCACTTTAAAGCAATAAAGGTAGTTAAGAAATTATTGTTGTCCATGTAACAAAGTTTTTTTTTATAATTGATCCACAAAAATGTCTTTAATCAATATCTTAGCAACTAAAATATGATAAAAAAAAATATTTCTGGTACTAGTTTAATAGCACTCTTAATTTTTCTCTATGTATAGGCTGCACTCGGCGCCTTGTCCCAAGTATTTTAGGAAATTTCATTGGTTTCGGCTTTACGCTCTGCACTTCTAACATAAATAGTTGAGCACTCTGACTCGGACTCGAAGCCAAGTGAATGAGGGGGCGTGGCCGGGAGCGGTAAGGGGCTCCGGAGGTGGCGGGGCTGCGGGTGGCAAACATAAAGTTTTCACTGCATAAATAGTTGTCGAAAAATTGCGCATAAGTAGGCGACGATGCTTGGCATGCAAGTGTAAAAGATTCGGCCCGAAACTTTTCCACCCAAATGTGGCTAATGAAAAGTTTGCCCAGCGGGCCAGTCAAGTCCAGAAGTGCAGATTGCCATCCGTTTCAGAAATGCATAAAGGACAAAAATCCAGAAGATTTTTAATTAGTTTTTCGACTTGGACAGCAGACATATATATGGGAGTTTATGACTTGCAAGGATTTCCGGAAACATTTTAATCAATCCAAAGATATAAAATACTGTTTTCGAAGATAAAAAAAAAGTTAACAAAAAAGGTAGAGATGTTGTAAGGTTATTGTAAGGATTAAATTTATATTTTTCTCCATTTTTAGGAGATAAGCTAGGTAAGTAAGAAGCACTCCTCTCTAACAGCTCATTAATTTAAGACTTTTGCATTTGCAGCCTTTCCTTTGCATTGATTTTTAAACATTTGCCTGGCTCTCACATAAGCAAATAGCTAAAGAAAAAAAGAATAGTAGTTAAGCCCTTTCAAAAACCACATCCACACGAGCCACCCTTCACAATTATAAGCAGCTTTATCAACTGCAATAGCACTTGTTCTTGCCTGGCAAATAAAATGATTCGGAGATTCATTCGTTTTGATGGAGATGGATTAAAAGCTCGTACGAGTGCGCATAGAAAAATGACCGGTCAGTATTAGGGATTTCCAAGTTTCCCCATTTTCCTCGCCACTCTGTGCAATTGCAGTTGCACCTTGCCGCACTCCCCGCACCACCGGATGCAATAATCTGAAAGTAAGTATGCCAAGTTTTTGCAATGTTGGTAATGATGATGCCGTTGATGACTGGCTGAAATTTCATTGGCTCAGAGTCGGGCCGGGCAGAGCATTAAATTTGAGAAATGCACAAATTCAGCTGCCAAGGACCGCTCACGCACTCCCACAAGCTGCTGGCATTGAGTGACTTCCGCTGCCAAATCCTGCATCCTTCTGCCTGCCCGGTTACTTCGCTGAGCATCTTTGGCGCCTGGCATTTTGACTGCTCTCTGGCTGAATCCTGCTGGGCCACTAAAAAATTCCATTTGTAAACGGCAACCGCATTAAACCAAACTCATCTCCGGTTGTTAATGACTGCTGCCTGCCGTTGGAAGACAAGACAAGCTGGGTAATATGCTCAAGCATCCAAAGGCGACACAGAGACTTTAAAGGCCAATAACTGTGAGAAAAAGTAGAAGAAGCATTGCCCTAGGGAGAAGGGGTCTTTACTCGATCAGGCATAAGCATAGAATTCCTAAGGGTGTGGAATTAATTTGATTTTCCCTTTTCAAAATATTTAAATCTAAATCTGATTGACCAAGAACTTCTAAAATATATATCTTCAAAGACTTATTGCTTTTATGCATTATTTGCAACCAAAAAAAGTCTAATTTTGGTGCTCTGTAAGGTGAACTGCATCCTCAACCGTGTCCCTTCTCAACCACAACCTTTAACCAGCTGCAAACAATTGACGCAAATGAAAACTGACGCCCGCTAACTGTGACTCTGCTGCTGCCATTGAGTGATGGGCCAACAAGCATACGCCGTGTGAGCCGCGACTCAATTCGCGGCCCGTAAATGATACAAACCAGGTGGGTGTCCTGCGGAGAGCTCATCTGGGTGGATAACTGGGTGGCCTTCCGGGTGGATGTCTGGGTGTCTCGTTGGTGGAATGGACCAGAATGGCCTGCTGCTGAGTGGACAGCTTGTCGCTGCTTGTTGCGACTGTCAGGAGATGTGGCCGCAAATTAGTGCAAAGTGCCACCCGCGTTGCGAGGATACGGCGAGCTTTTTCCCAGGACCCAGCCTTCCGTTTGTTGTGGTAAGATTTGAAAGTTGATTAATGAATACAAAATGCGGAATACGGACCAAGGAATACGGAATCCGGAATCTGGCATGCGAGGGAATGGGATGCGAGGCTGGCTAAAGATCGCTGGCCCCGACAGAAGGAAAGCATTTGATGTCGGACGGAAATGAATAAAGTGCGAATTTTTGTGTTCTCGCTCGCCTTCCGCTTCCCCTCACTCTGTTTGAAGAATGCAATTTTGTGATGAAGAAAAATTGATTGTCGTCGTCCCTTCGTCCTCGTCGCCAGAGCGAACAGAGAGAAATGGAAAACGAAAAGCGAAAGGCGAAAAGCGAGCAGCGAGCAAGAGCTCGAGCATCGACCAACGGGAAAACTCTGCCGCCACAGTCACAGACGGAGTTTGTAAGGGAAAAGGAAATTCCCAGACTTTGTGGACAGGTTCATGAATACGAGTCTGCGGGGCGGGCAAAAAATTAATATTTGCCCAAATTGCGGCAAAGAAAAATCATCGTTCATTCCCGGGTTCAATAGTGCGTAAAATAAATTGTTTCCGCTTTTAATTTGCCAACAGCCAGCAGTCCCTTAAAGTCCTGCCGAAATGGGAACTCGATAATTTAAAGGGCTGGCTGCATGCATAAAGCATGAGAGCTGATAATCAATTTGTCACTTTGGCCCAGTGCTTTGCATTCCAAAACTCAATTACAACATAGATAGGTAGTTACACTTGCAGAGATATAATTAAAGTTAACAGTCGCTGCAGCTGCGGCTGCGAAGTGCAGGAATCGCCCCATCGCTCTATATATTGTGCGAACAATATTTTCGCATGAATTATGAATTGTGTAAATTGTGGACACTGCCTGCGTGTTCCTGGGTGTGCTCACATCGGGCCAAAAAACTTGTCGCCAATGCTGCCAAGTGCGCCGACCAAAAAGACCAGGCCAGAGAGCATTACACTAAGAAAATAGGCAGTTGAAAGGGTATCCCTTTTGAGGGATGTTTTTTATTGTTAAAAATAAAAATATAACTTTAAATAGATAAAATTTAATTTTGTTAAAGAATCTATTTCAAAAAGGTCTGTATTATATTTCTTGTGAGTGATTTCTTGATACATCTTTCGGTAGAATATAATTTAAATTTGTATTCCTGTGCACCGATCCCTTGCCAGATGGGCTTGCCAATGGGATACATCCTGGAGCGGCAGGATAATGGAGGGGAGTGGTAAAGAGGTGGCTTTTGGGGTGCCCGCAGATACACATAACTTTACAGCCGGAGCCTACAGACGACAAAATTTAAATCACTGCGTGGCCTCGAGTGCTTTTTGTTACAATTTACGCTTTATGGGTGACATTTTACAATTTACTTTGTCGCAGCAGCAGCAGCACTTTGCCAGTGTGTGCGCCTCAAAGCGAAATGGGCAATATAAATTACACAGTTATGTGCAGCCAGTGTAACTCTCTCCTGCAGTTGCTAATGCCCCCCCCCCGGTAGTCCCCCGTACGCCGGCCATTCGAAGTAACGAAATATTACTTAAACAGTAAATTGTGCCAGCTCTGGAACTGAGGCTGTGAACGGCGACCGAATGAGAGACAGCGACAGAGACAAATCGATGGGACGCGCTTCCGGTTGGGAATGCGCTCCAAATGCCATCAAATGGCCAAGGCCAGTCCTGGGGCAATTACTGCGAAAGCCATTGAAACCAAAAGTAGCACCGATTGATGGGGCCAAAGCAAAGTAAATGTTTAGGTAACATAGGAAAATCAAATGCTTTTAATATTTATGATGATCTTACTTGCCCAAAAGCATAATACTCAGTGTAAAATAAGAGGTAAGGTGTTGAGTCTCAAGTGTATTGAGTTACGTTTTACTATATTATACAGCAGTTTTTAACAAGTAATTATTATAGATTATAGCTCTGAGATCTTTGACTTATTGCTGGATCCCTGATTTATAGATCACATTTCGTTTTAATGTCCTCACTTACTCAAGTCAAATAAAGTGCAGCCGGAGGGTGCGTAGCCTAGCGTAACTCTTTCTGACTGTAAATGTTCGCGCCTTCTCTCTTGATTATTGGCAGTCATAATTTGGCCGTGCATAATGGGACAGGCGGAATATATGAACACTACGATTTGCTACAGTTTCACATTTGAATTATTCGAGTTATTTCGCGCTACATTAAGTCGGGCACACTTGCACAAAGCGGAAGCGAAGGCAGGGATACTATGGGCCTCACTTGGCCGGAGGCATCGCAGGCCTTATATTTGAATGCGATAATTCATGCGGGCATTTCCCAGCCCGGAGCCAGAGCCAGAGCCACAGCCAGAGACGGGACCAGACCCAGTGGAGATTTATCTGGCAGACCGCAGACTGACGAGCTGGCAGTCGCTCCTCTCGTTTTAAATTCAACATTTTTTGCTGCACCAAAAGTTTTGTGTTGATTTAGTGCTTGCTTATTCTTTATTTCCCTTTATTTCAGTGTGTGAGATTTTATTTGTGTTTCACTCGCTTTTTGCATACACTTTTAGCACCCGCTCGTGTTTGCCTAACAGGCGGGTGAGTTTTGTTGGCTCGGCTAGAGTACATTTTAATTAAAAAATATTAATAATTAACATGGCAGGCGGTCGAGCTGTTCGCCCGTTCGGAAAGCGCTCCAACTGAAGGGTGAGCACATTGGAGGATTCGGTCGCTTTGGTCACATAATTTCATATCTGCGTAAAGTACATTAAAGGAGCATAAAAATTCATTACGCAGCGGAAGCGGCAGCGCAGCGGCGATGAAAACACAACAGCGACGGCAGTTGCCAAACAAATTATCGTTAGCCAAGTTAAAAGGCAAATGGCCACGGCCTACACGCTGCCGTGTCCACATCAGGAGGCCGTGGAAAAAAAAAAGAAGACGACGCCAGAGTGCAAAACGAAAACTGTGACACCCGAAAAGCGCTTCAGCAACCATCCCTGAGCTCGTACTTTTCCCGGGGTAAGGTCCCCGGCCGGGTACTTATTTTCATTATCTGACACACCTATTTAAAAATTTAAATCTCCAAGTGTGACCCCCATTAGGTAGCACCTTAAACCAAGGGGAGGGTCCGCATAAATAATTTACTTATTTGGCTTTTTAGAGAGCCGGGTCGGCGTCGTTGTCTTGAGCATGCGAACATGAATTTATTTAGTGGCAGTTTTGGGGTGCCCGAAATTTGCAAATTCCTTGCTGAGCCATCAATGTCCCAAGACCTCCCAGGAGGCGTTCCGAGCTGTCTCGACCGGCGTTTTCCAGTGCGTGTGTCGGCCGAAAAGGTGCTTAGCTGTGTTTGCCCAGAGCACCACCAGTGGTTGCTCCGCTTCCGACTTCCACCAGCTTCCCCATTCCACGATCTGTCTATCCTTTTGTCCTTTAAAGGGTCTGCTGCCGTCGACCTATTTGGCTCCAGCCCAGGCAATTGGTTATGTCAAGAAGTGGCGTGTTTGTTGTGGCTTAGTTTTCCCAGGGCTTGATTTGGCTCGAACCCGATTAAGTGCACTTACAACTTTGCCTTTAAATGCTTATCTAACGCTGGGGAGATTTAAGAGGCTTTGTGCTGTTCTATAAATTGGAATCCTCTTAACAAAGGCACACGTCCTAAAATTAGGTTCTAATTGGACGAAGCATTTAAATTGCCATTGAAATTGTTTATTGTATATATTTTGATTTAGTATTTTTTGGGCTTTCTATAATTAAAAGAATGAAGATAATAAATAAGGAAATCGAACTTTATTTCTATTTAAATTTGTTTACCCGACTAAAGCTGCAGTTGCTTCAATTGCACGAAATGCATCTGCACCTCCAACGTTATTTTTTATGAAGAAATTGCCTTAGTTTATGCCAAGCTACGCTAAAGTTTTCCTGTCAGTTTCGCGCTCTTATCCTTGGCAGCTGTCATCTGCCATGAAATATCACGCATACGCCGTGTTGTGTCCACACTCCGCTCCCTCTACGCCTGGCAGGGCAGGGCGACGGGACTCTCGACTAAATACCCTAATTGGCTTTAACAATGCCTTAATTTTCTGCCCATGTGGCTGTTGGTGGGGGGCAAGGGATGAGCTTCTCGAGCACAACAACAATAGTACCCGATGCGCTATTGTTGTGTCGCCACACAGAAACAAACAATTGTATGTGTATTTGTACTTGTGCATGGTCACAGGTCATACTCACACAGTCCTGCACTTCATTATAAGCAAATATTTTTAGCCTCATTTCAGCTAAAGACGCTTAAGCACGTTATAACTTTCCGCACGATGATATTGTTGTATTTCCCGTTGTTCTCGTTGTTTTTGCTGCAAAGCCCTCACTCCATCACACACACATACACACAAGCTGGCGCTGATTTACCTAACAAGCGCAACTCGAGGAACAAAAGGCAAAAGGCAGTGCAAGGGGCAGAACTCAGAGGAGGGGCTCCTGTTGTTGTTTTCATTTAAAGTGATTTAAAAAATTCAAAGGGCAATTGTCATGACACACACACATACACACATAGACTGATGCACGGAATCAGGGAGCGAGTCTGAAGGACATGGAGAGACCCCAAGAAAGGAACTCGTCTTTTGCATCGCTCTAAGGGCCGCTTCTTATTGTTTAGTTCACTTTTGTTATTACGCTGAGTTGCTGCCGTTTTTGTTGCTGTTGGTGTTGCATTTAAACTCATGCAATAACAAACAGGGGAAAAAAAAGTTTGATAAATTGTAAGACAGTTTTTCGGAACCTTAACTGAGACAATCAGAAAATGCTACGAGTCCTGATAAATTTTTGCAGCAATTGGGGAAAAAATATTAAGATAAGGTTTATAATTTTCTCAAATATTTAGTTTCAAACTTTCCTTTTTTTTCAGTGCACATATGAGTTAGGGAGCAGGGACAAAGGACACTCATGAGTTGTTGTCCGCAACACGGGATATTCCATGGGCACCCCACGTCTGTGCCGTGCCAGGTTGATTCTATGCTAAATACGAGCAGAACAATGATAATGTCGCATGCTAAATTACATGCAATTATGTATTTTTCTCTCTTCTCCCATTCGGTTGTTGGCTTTCTCTACTTTTTCGAGCAGGACTCCTTGCAACATTACCTCAAACACCGTCAACGCTTTGGTCGCTATCCCTGTCAGCGCTGTCAACGCGGAAAAGTATGTTAATAAGAGAAAAAAAAGCGGGAACAAAAAGAAGGAAGAAGGAATGCAATAATGGGGATCTACACCTGAGATTGCATCGTTTTTTGTTGTCATGTTTTGGTTGCCTTCGTCGGCTGTAATTAAGGCAACAAAATTGTTAGCAAGAAGACGAGTATAGTGTTCGATATATGTACTTGGGTGAAGCCATGCAACTATATAGCTTTGAAAAGAAAAGCCAAGTTGGCAAAGGTTACAAAATTGCTAATTCTCTTCAACAGGTTTAAAAGATGACAGAATTGCAAGTATTAAAGCATAACAGTACATAAAATCAAAAGAAAAACCAAACTTGTAATTATTTTATACAACAATTCCTCAAAATTTCCATAACTCCACTGTATTTAAAAAAATTTAATTCAAATAAGAAATATTTACATATTTATAAACATATCCTAGTGTTTTTTTTTTTTTAAGTCAAAAATACAAATGAATGCCTTTCAGTTACTTTTGCCTTGGCAATCGTTGGTATAACAGTTTCTACGACATACCATAAAAATACTGGGATTTTTGCTTGGCAAACGGGTGTAGGACATTTTTCGAAGTCCTTCTGACGAGCTCTAGTGGCAAGCCAATCAACTCAACTCAGTTAAAAGGAATTTACAATCTCCAATTTTAAATTTAGTAAAGAAAATATTAAATTATTTTATGTTTTAAGCGACTGGTTTTTACTTTATACTTTATTTTCACAGTAAATAAAAATTAAAAGATATTCCACTAAATTTCAAATATGTCTGGCGCTTCTTCGAAAAATCCTGCCCTCTCAGTGGCCAGGATTCTGCGCGATGTCCCGAACCGAACCGAACGGGCCAAAAAGGACGAGGCCGAGGACAAGGCTCTGAATGGCGCCCGGAGCGCGGAAACGAGGCAGCTGGGATTGGGTTTGGGAATCCGAGGCGCAGACGGGGGCGAAGGCGGTTCGGAGAGAGACCCGGACGGAGAGCATGGAGCTACGGCCGGAGACGGCGGCGCGAGTGAGAGCGAGCCATTCGTGAATATTTCATGACCGACGCCAGCGATGGCAGCCTTCGTTCGCCAGGACATCGGAGCTCGGAGAAATGTAGGGAAACGCATCAGCAGAGGCAGCAGCAGCAGCAACGGCGGCAGCGACTGTGGCAGCCGTGGCAGCGGGAAAATCGGCAGCAGGAAAATCGGCAGCCTTTCTGCCGTCGTTGCAGTGGCAGCAGCGCCTCTGAATTTTGGCCAATGCGTGTGCTGCTGGCGTTCAGTAAGAAAAGCGTCGCCCAGCGGTCTAGTACGAACGTATACCGAACGCTTTGTATATCCTGTAAAAATATATCCTGTGTGTGCGATTGATCTCGTCTGCCTGGCTCGTGCGTTGTTCGAAACACAGACTCCTAACTCTGATTGCAATAATGGCAAATTATTCTGGCCTTAGGAAGCCCTCATGCAGTTCTATTATTTTTTTGTTTTTGTTTAAATCAACATGATCGCAGATTTGTCTAGAGTCTGTTTGCATCTTCATCGCTAAACTTTGGCGACTTTCATTAAACTTTGGCCGGTGTTTGCGAATGATTCTCGCACTGCAGTCACTGACTTCTAAAGTTGCCTGCGAATCCTGGCGCGACAAAACCAAAAGCCATCATCAGTGGAAGCTGCCGGCAAAATAATTGCCAGCGATTCCGCCGATGAGGTTGTTGCTGCAGCCCAGCTGCTTCTTCAAACTTTACCAGCGACTTTGAGCCGGCTGAGCAGGGCTTCAATTTTTGTTTCCACTTTTTTCCACAATTTTCTCTCGCTTTATTTTTTGGCTGACACTTTACATACCAGACATTGATATTAAAACAGAAGACGTCTGGGGCACTGGCTCGAAGTCGTACTCGACTCGTGCTCACACTCGTCGAGCACAAACTCGCATGACAGGAATATTTATAATTTCCGCTGCCGGCAGACACAACAGAAAAGAACTGAAAGAATAATTTGCGATTACTGGCAGGCAGAAGGCGAAGAAAATCCCTGAAACGATATCCACACAGCCGAATGTAGCAGCGCAGAAATTACAAGCCAAGTGCGCTTGAGTTCGTGTATTTCCGGTTGAACAAACACATAAGCGAAACATAAAAGAAAGGCGAAAAAAAATATATATACATATACCTATATTCACTATATATACCCACAACAACAAAAACAAAAAATAACATAAAGAAACCCCCAGTCAGGAGCAGGACGAAAAGTGAAAATACATAGAGGCGAGCATATTTCATAAGTTTGCACTCCGCACATAACACACATAGAAGACAGAGCCCCGAGCCAGAACCAAAACGAGAACCAGAGCCAGAGCCAGAGCCAGAACCAGAGAAAGCTGGCGACAAAGGCGAACGCACGACCTTTGGCACCGAGTTCAGCCCCAGCTCCAGCGGAGGGGTCAGCAAATCAATAGAACGGCAGAGACAAAGCGGCAGTAGAAAGTACAGCGGGACACGGGCAGCGTGCAACGGGCAACGGGCAACGTGCAACGTTAGAAAGCGACCAAAATTCACTCGCGAATAATGCTGACCATGTCGACCCTGATGATGCCTGCACCGACCATAGCCATGGGCGCCCCGCAGATCACAATGGGTCCGCACAAGCCGCCGGAAACGAAGCTGCTGGCCATCCATCCCGCAGCAGCTGCTGCGGCAGCCGCCCAGCAGCAGCAGCACTCTCAGCAGCAGCAGCAGCAGCAGTCGGTGACAGCTGCCCATTTGCAGCACAATGGCCAGCAGCAGCACTCGCAGCAGCAGCAGCAACAGCAGCATGTGTCGCAGCAGCAGCAGCAGCTAGTTGGCAGCAACTCCAAGCCAGGTGAGTGGAAAACCAAATTTTCGCCTCTGCGGGTGAATGTCCTCCGAATTTTGGCGGAATTTCCACCGGCAAAAGGTGTTGCATAAATTGAGAAATGTCGCTGCCATTTTGCCCCTGAGACGTGTCTCGAATGCAGCAGTTTATTGAGCTCCGGTTTATGCAGCTTGGCAGCATTGCTTGGGATAATTTTTCACAACAACTATCATTCTTTGGGGGAAGTGCTGTTTATGAGAATTTGATTCCAAGGAACGAGCAATCATTTCATCCCAATGCAACTCTTGATATTTTTACATAAAACAATTATTATTAAATTGTTATATTCTCGTGTTAAAAAAATACAAGTAACAAGATGCCTTGCCAATTTACAGTATTCGATTCAAGTGCCTTTAAAAAGAATCCATAACTCACCCAATGAAAAATCAAATATGATTTAAATCGCTTAATCTTTAATGAATAACATTAGATAGCTGCAATTAAAAACTATATAAAAATATCCATTTGCAATCAACTATTTAATTTATTTGAAAAATGTAAACGCACTCATTTGCAATTCTAAACAAACTAGCATTGGCTTTCAAATTGGATTTAATTGAATGAATTTTATTTCCCGAAATAATTGCATTTCATTTTCAGTCAAGGATTTGTGAAAGCTTAAAAAGTTAGTATCCAGAACATTGGCATTATATATTATTAAAGTTTAATTAAATGTTGCTTCTGTGCAAAAGTGCTTTATCTCAGAATATAAAGTTTAATGTTAAATTAAATTACTAAAATATGACATTTGGAAATCGTTTCTCTTGACAATTAAAATAATATAAAAATTTAAAATTGGATAGATAATTTTTAAAGTTAAATACGAAAATACCCTTCAACCTTTAAGGAAGATTATTCATCAGACACTTGAGCTTATGAATTCAAGCCAGTGTCCCAGCAATTATAACTCGGGCCAGAAATACCCGAGGCGATCGATATAAGTATTCCATATTTATACAACATTTGTATGCGTCGCACGGCAAAATCATCCTGGCAACACATTCAATTAAACGTATCTCAGACGGTACGGTCCGGGGTGCGGCAGGTAGCTTTCAAAAATTCCAATAAACCACAATGTGCCGCACAAGTATCACTTTCTGCTATTTTTGAATGAGTAACATTCTGAGAGGCCGGAGGAAATGCGAATGGCTAAATTCGCACACGTAATCTGAAAATAACAAAACTCGAACACGCATTTCTGAGATGAATTATTGTGGACACCACCCCCGAAAAATGCTCACTGGCTGGCAGGCCGAAATGTCAAGCGTAGGCATTACAAGCATAAATATCAGTTACAATTTTCATATTTTTAACCACAAATGAAAAATTTGATACAGCCTGGCAGCAGGGCAAGGAAATTGCATAGCCGGAGAGATTTACAACTTAAAAACAACTTAAGCCGAAACTTGGAAACAAAGGCAGGACAGGCAGAGACTGATTCCGGGCCTGGGAATGGGATTGGGAATTTTCTCCAATTTGTAGGCCTCCCCTGGATGTCCGTCCCCCCTTCCCGCACAACGGTTGCTAATGGCAAAAACTATACACAAATAGACACAGGCAGGCATAAAACCGGAAACAACGGCACAGGAAGCTGCATGAAAATGAAACGGGCTCTCTCGGAAAACGGGGGACAGCAGGGGAGCTCCGGCTGACTTTGGACTGTAATGAAAAATGGAAAATGTCTACTAAAAATAGTGAAAAGTTGAGTGCGGCTGTGGGGCGGCATCTCTCGTCGAGCCGCCGAGTAGAAAAAGCCAGGCAAGAGCAACTTGAAAATGAATTTAATTATGGCAAAAAAGTGAAAATTTCCACACTTGAGTCTGCGAAGTTTGCCTTTCCCTTTGGCCAGCGGAGCGTTGATGAGCGCTGCAAAGTGTGAGAAAATTACTAGACAAGACAACACCAACTGGCAGGGCATAAATAGCAGGATCTCGGATCCGGGGTGAAAGTGAAGAGTCTGCCGGTTCCGAGCATTGTGTAAGTTGGCTTAATGCAGGGTTGGCTTACGAGTAAAGCAGGCAGCCGTTGCGGAAACCCCAGGGAAATGAGTGCGAAACTGGAGTAAGTGTCTAGAGGCTCTAGTCCTTGGCCAGAAAAGGAAAAAAACCCCTCGGAAATGACTTTGAATCGAGGACAATTGACTTGAAGATGAGCGAATCTTAGTTTCTAATTAGTAGAAATAGAGGCAAAATTTATTTGATTATTCCAAATCGAATAGTAAGAGAATGACTATGAATAATTCTTGATTATTTTCTAAATAAGCAACAACAGGAATAAGCAGTCATTCAAATCATTTTACGCACAAAACAGCCCAATTCATTTAAATAAATTGTTTAAAACAATTTCCGCTATCAAGTTCTACTTGTTATATTTAATCGGTCCTTCCATTTCAATTTAACCTATTTTGCTTCACAATTTCTATTTACATCATTCATATAAACTTCATGAAATAACTTCCCTCTGGCTTATGCGGTGACCAGAAAAAGAAAACCTAGGGAGACAGAGAAGAGGGACAATTGACTTGGCGATGAGCCCCACTTAGTTACTAATTAGCAGAGGACTAGAAAAAGTCGACAACCGCTCACCGACAAAGCAAACATTGATTACCAGGCCAAATGATTGCAAATTGAAAATTAAGCACGCCGCTGAATTTCCAATTCAAATGCGAGGGAGCCAGGAGGAGCCAGGACCCAAACTGCCGGCAAACCGAAAGGAGCAGAGCGTAACAGACACATGCATATAAATTTATATATGCAGGCCACACTCACTGTACAGTGTACACCCACACACAGCTGCAGTGGCACACGGTGCATGAACTTTCGAGGAGCACTTACACATACACTGGGCGAATGGGGGAGGGGGTTGCACCTACACACCGCTGTTGCAAAAACAAACAGCGACTGCGAGTTTCTCAAGTGTCGCAACTGCAACAGCAGCAGTAGCGGCAGCAGCAGCCGTCGAGCCAACAAGTGCCACAGTAGTTGCTGTTGGTGGAAAGGGAACCAGCCATCCACAGCATCACAAAAACAACAACGACATCCATAAGGGCCAACCACAGTGGCATTTACCCCTGAAAGACCTTTCATATACTAGAAGGGTTACTTTTCTAGGCGTGTTTCCTTATTTTATTTACTTTACAAACTTAAAGTATAGTTACTTGTGTTAAAAATTACCGAAAAAAGTGCAAGATAGACATGAATTTAGCACCACCTACGATGCACTATATATATTTTTTTTCCTCCTGCAATCGTTGTCTTATTTCGTTCCACTAATTTTCACTGTATTTCGCACTATTATCTCTATCTGCCTGTGATCCGCCAGCACTTGGCTGTTTTTCTTTTGGCCCCAAATGATGCAACAAGAACAACAACAGTAGCGGCAACGAGCGCGCTTTACTTTCGCTCAGGCGACGGCGACAGCAAAACTTTTAAATTGGTTGGCAACACTTGCAGCTTACACACACACAACCAGTCCAACACACTCGTACACACATACTAAATGTTTGTTTTGGAAATGAATTTGGAAATTTTTGTATGGCACAGAGTGGGTGGAGTGGGGAAAATGGGTGGAAAAGTGGCAAAGTGAGGCGAGAGACAGCGGGCAACACCTCAAAGTAATTTGCCAGCAAATCATTGGAAGGAGTCAACTTCCAAGGAGGAAAAAGCAAAGGGATCTGAGCAGCCGAAAAGTATGCAATGCCAAATGAAACCCACACACACACACACATGCGAGTGAGAGCGTATAATGTGTGTGCCGTGTGTGTTTGTGTGGGTAAAAACCACCAAAGTGAAATGCATTTATCGACCGCAAAGCGTTCGAAATGAAATCTGTTTAAAGGATTTTAATACCCCAGCAGGAACGTGGAGTCTGCATCAGTATCCTGGGTGTGTGTGTGTGTGTCGGTTGTTTGTGTGTGTGTGTGTGTAAGAAGCTGGTTGTGTGGGTGTACAAGAGCGGGGGCAGCAGGATTCCAGGATGCGGGCGAACACAAAAAGTCAATGAATTCGTTTGGCGAATTGAAAAATTAATTCAGTTGCCGTCGCTGGCATTGATAAGGAAAAGCGAAGCAGGAAAAACTTTTGCCCGCCGCTCTCCTTTCATGTGTCTTTATCTTTGCAGGGTGTGTGTGTGTGTGTGTGTTTGTACTTACACACACATTGACAAGCTTTTCACTTACTAATGATTTCTCATTTCGCTTACGGTATTTCCCTGTTATTTGTGCTTTTTGTCTTACTTTGCGTTTTACAGCCACGCAGCACAGCTCCTATATACTTGTATAAATATATACGTACACGGGCCAAATTACTCACTGACGTTGTTGTGGATTTTCCTCCCCCACCAGAAAAACGAAGGAAATTAAGCAAAAAGCGCAAAGATTTATTTCGCTTTGATCAAAATTAAATGAATTGATTTTAATACGCCCCGTGGGCAAGATATTTCCTTCGCTCTTGCAAATGAAAACGCATAAAAAAGGTGTTGGTTGGCCTTGTGGGCGTGGACGTCGGTGGGCGTGCCTCGTTGTAGCTATGGGTTTGGGTAGAGCTCGTTGTGAGCTTTATTTTATGCCAGCGGCCATTACAATTGAGTAGCTACAGCCATCGCCATGCACGAGTGTCTGTTTTAGCCATTTGAATTCCCACCAGCACTGGTATTGGTAGTGGCACTGGCTCTGGCATTGGTATTGGTGCGGAGAGCTCGTGCTTAAAGACGCTCAATAAATTCCCATTGAATTGGGTACAAAGTGGAGGATGCGATAAAATGTTTAAGGAAATCGTGTCAATGAATTAATGCGGTTCGGCTTGAAGTAAGCAACTTTAAAGATAAAGAAAGCAAGGCCTTATTTCGATTTTTCAAAATGTAAACCACTCTAATTGATTGTTGATTTGTTATGCAATATTTTAGGCCCTCTCTAGGTAGGGATTAAAGTATTAATCGTTGAAAAACGAAAGATAATAGAATTCAATTAGGTAAATTTATTATCAAATTAAATTTTGTACAACTCTTTCTAATAACCACTCTTAAATACTAAATCTCTAAGGACTCGCACGCTTTATGTCCGCCTAAAAATAGGATGCTTTCCGGCAAAAGAACTCGTCACCAAGTGAAACACAAAAATCGTGGCTCCATTTTATGTCCCTGCCCTGGCCTGTTCATTCCGTTTGATTACATTTCATTTGATTTGTAACATTTTTGGCCGTCCACTCCTGGGCCCATTCCTTACACTGCAATTCCTTTTGTGTTTCTCTTTGCTTCCTGTTGGCGGCGACAAATGAAAAGTTTACATTTCATTGCTCAATTCGACATTTGACATTTGGCAGCGGCACTGGCATAGAAAATGAGGTTCACAGTGCTCACAGTGCCAGTTTTTGCACAGTATCCTCCGATTTTTTGTCTATGAATTCTTGCTTTTTTTTTGTTTAAATTTCAAACAATTGACAGCGGCGTCATTGTTGTTTTTCTTATTGTTTGTCATCGCATTTGTCGTCCTTTGTCTGCCGCCTCTCCGTGTTCGCTGGCGCCTCATAATAAAAGTGTCTGCGATCCGCTCGCTTGTTGCACGGTGTAACAAATTGCTGATGCTCGCACCGCCTCCGAATGGATGGGATTTGGACGCGGACTCGAATGGCGGATTTACCGGTGCCCAGTGGGGGCCAGGTGCTACTATTCTGTGTCCAGCCACTGGTCAACACTTTGGCGCAATTTAAATTTCATGCATTTTTCATTAACACCAAAATGGAGGCGACCACTCGACTGGGGCCCTCCATTACCCAGCGACAAGGACATGAACTCTTTTACTGACTCGGGCCAAGAAAGAGTGCAACAGCCGCGGGAAAAGCACTAATGGTAGTTTCCGAAAACGTTGAATGAACATATAAATTGTGTATAACTTTAAAAGCTACTTACGGAACTTTTGTAAGCTATAAGAGGTGTAAACTATATTTTTACACATTAAAATAAATATTTCAAGTTGATTTAGTTAATTATTTTGTGATTTTTGATTCGTTTATTTTAGTTTTAGAAACTCTTTGCGCATATCCCTGCCTGATATCTTACAAATAAACCATAAAAGAAGAAACTTCCTTGATGACCGCAACTGTAGATTAAGAGGCTGCAAAGAAAGAGGGCCAAAAGCGAGTTGGCTCATCTTAAATGCCCATCTATTTTACTGCTGCAGCCCCATATATATACCAAACATACAGAAAGGACACTTGGGCTCGTGAGCCGAGGCGCATTTACATTTTCGTACTTTTGCCATGCCCAGCGTCCAGCCCGCTGACCCCTGATCCTGGCTCCATCGGCCCCTCCCATAGTTTGGTCCGTATCGATTTTGAGTGTCGCCTGCCATTCAAATGGTTTTTATTTCGCATTTATGTACCCGCCCCAGACTTTGTGCCCGCTCCAACTCATCCTCATTTTTTCCTCAGCCGCTGGCTGACTTTGGCACGTTTTAATGCATTGGCCACAGTGCCTCTGACTGCCGTCAAGCTGGGACTGAGTTTACACGGAGAAAAAGTCTTGAAAATATTAAACAAATTAAATCAAGCAAAATTTTTATAGAATTATTTTTAATAATATTTTTAAAATGCTTGATTTTCATGGATACTACTTTAGTTTTTCTTTCATAAATTAGAAGAAGAGATGTAAATCTTCTAGGAAAATATATTGACTTTCCTTATCAAATAGCTTATTACAATTGCCATAATCCTTTTTGTCTCTGTGTGCACCACGAACGTGTGAGTCCTTTCCTTAACCCTTTGCCACCGTGTCCGCATTGTTTTGCTCGTTTGGCATTTCAGCTCCACAGCTTTCTTTGCCTTCGTTTTTATGTCCTGGCCAAACTTTTGCATAAAGTCATTTGGGGCGTTGATGGAATTTTTGAGCGAAGCTCCGATCTCTGGTCTCTGCGAAAAGCGTTTAGTCTTGAGCTAAATTTTATGAGCTGTGCGTGCGGACTTCTGTTTGAGTTTGGTCTCATTTGCGCTGGCAAATACGGCAATTTATGCAAATAATAATTTATAAAATTTCGCATAGTTTTCCGGGGCCGGGCTTAGTCGAAAATAAAAACAGTTTGGGCTAAATAAAACAAACTGTAGGTAAATAAAACATGGACTGCCGAATTCCGACTACCGACCGCCCCGGGTTTTCGGCTTGGCCTGGCCATAAAAAGTGCTAAGTAAACACATGTGCCCCACCGCCCAGCCGGCCCCCAGCCGAGAAGCCCCCAGTTTCCGCACCCGCAAAGCAAATGCCTGCACATAGTGTAAACACATAAATTTATGCATTTTCAATGGAGAGCTGTTAGCATAAATTTACAGCCCAAAAAAATGAAATAAAATTGGGGGAAAATCAACGACTGGCGCTTGGGGTGGCCGGGGAAAATGGTGTTGGAGGGTCAGCCAGCAACAACAACAACAACAACAAGCCGTACAAAAGTGCTTAACAAAACAAAACAAAACAAAGCAGAACTGAGCGAAAATAGCGTTAAAGCAACGCAAAGCAAACAGTCGACAGTTGAGTTGCTGCAGAGCTCGAAACAAACAAAAAATGCAAACAGAAAACAAACAGAAAGCACCCAGCAAAAAGGCAACTCGCCGGAAAGCGGAAGGGGGTGGCAAGGGTCGAATGGGGGTGGGGGCGCTCAAGGGTTAAGGGACAGGGACCAGCTGGGGTGTCCTGCAAAAAACTTGAAGCAAATAGAGGCACTGCTTTAAAAACCTTAACACATTTCCAATGATTGGATCAATAAACGGCGACAAGTGCCACTGTATTGTTCGGTGTGAGATTTATTGTGTGTGTGTGTGTGTGGGTATAGACACTGACAGAAAACCACACACATTTCCTTGTAATTTTATATAAAAAAAAGTAGTACTAAACAAAAAGTATCTTTTAGCAGTCAACTTAAGTCTAATTTCTTTAATTTTCATATTTTTCTTTCTCTTAAAATCTAGTTACAAGATGTATTTATTTAATCAATATTTCAGTAAGACACTTTTTCTCTGAGTGTAAGTGTGTGTGACTGCCGCTAACTACTGCCAATTGGCAATACGGAAAAGAACAACTGCTGCACTTTTCGGCAGGATGCGTGTCTCCCTGCTATTTTTGCATACTTGCGTTTGCTGCCAGCTGACACTGCTAGGCACCGGGTATATTTTTTCATTGTTAAAGACAGACCTTTTAACCTGCACCTCTGACCCGCCCAGCCGTTTTTTGTGCCGCAACTCCAATACCGATTACGTATGGCAAACGATTCACCTCCTTCAAAAAAGTGTCA
>VNKB01006734.1:0-12237 GCA_008042735.1 Drosophila leontia | reverse complement strand
CATTTTGATTTGTACTGCTTTCCCCTTTTGCACTTTGAACTATGTATATTTCTCAAGCAGCCAGCGCTTGGCCTTCTCTCTCTCTCTCAAAAAAGAAAAAAAACAGAAAGGAAACTAACTGCGGTTAGCCAAAATTTTGTATACCCTTGCAGTTTGCCAGAGGATCATGGCAAACAATCAAAAATCGATCATAACTATGCCAAAAAAGCATCAAATTCAATTCGGAAAGATTTGCTGGGCTAGTTTTTTCTAGGTTAACAATTCTGCATACTAAATTTTATTAAAAAAAAAATCGAAATTTTCGGCCATTTTTGAAAATTTTAATGATGTAACCCCTTATCAAATTTTGAGAAAATTGAAAAAAAAAATATTTTCCTTCGGACATGGCTAGAAAGACGCGCATGTTAATCCTGATCAAGAATATATATGTTTTATGGGGTCCGAAATAAATGCTTCCCTAAATAAAATCAAAATAACCTTCAGGAAGGCCGAAATGAATCGTATTATTTTATTATTTATTTATCAATATTTTTATATGATAATTTTTTGGATAAATCAAAGGGACATGTCTAAAAAGTCTCACTCTATATGATTTTTAGGGTCGGAAAAGACTCCTTCACTGCTTTGCAATCTATTGACTAAAATTATAAGACCCTGCTAGGGTATAAAAACAGGAAAGCAGGGGCGTAAGGGGTTGAAAAAGGACCCAAGTACATAGTTTGGCGTTGCCTTGGCTGGCATCCCTTTGCATCCTCAGCCTCATCTTCAGACTTAAGTTACTGCCGCAAACAAAAACAGAAACAGTATGAAAACAAAGTTAAAATGTCTCACAAACAAGGAGGAGGGTTTCTCCGAATACCCTTACTGAAAATTATTTATTTAATTAATAAGTACATTTTGCAGAGGGTTTTGATGCTTATTTAAAATCTAACAAAGATATTCTTTGATATTTAATATGATACAGTACCTATCTGTTGCCTAATTTATAATTAATTAGGCTAATATAATTTAGTTACAATGTGAGAACATCCTAAACTATTAATTAAAGTTTTGCTAAATGAAAGTTTCAGTCGTTCGTCCTTTCTTCCCTTTTTCCCCTTTTATCTGTCGAGTGTTGCAATTTGTAGAGTGTTTGTCCGGGTTTCTTCTTCTTTTCGCTGTTGCTGTTGCTCTGGCTTATGTTGTTTTTGCCATTATTGTTGCTTTTCGTCCTCGACGTTGTTTCTGCCTGCTGAATTTTTGCAAGGACACGCACTCTGCGTCTGTGCATAAGGAGCCACAAGTCGTCGGCGTTTGTTGCCCGCCACAAGGACACTCGAGGAATGTATGCCAGATTTGCCCCCATTGGCTCAGCCTCCAAATGTGCGGCAGCCGGATGCAAGAGCACAGCCTTCGGTGGAGGTGAAGCGGCAATCCTGAACCTGAATTCCTCCTCGGGCGCCAGGAAATGACTCTGGCTATCTCGCTCAGAGTTCTCTGCATAGAGAGAAAAATGTGTCATTTTTGGGGGTATATCTATCCATATTAAATAACAATATATATTTTTGAGGGACTTATTTTTTATTATTATTATTATATATAATTTTATTATAGATCATTTTTGAAGGATACCTTACATTTTATTTTTTAAAATGATTTTTGATCATTTTTCGGCCTATATATTTTATTCACCGATGGATTTTTTGGTCAGCCTTGAAGTCGAGACGCCCTTTCGGCAAGCCCTTAACATGTGCTACTCGCAATCTTGACATTTAATTATCTGCTGCTGGTGGCTGCAGCAGCTGCCACAGATAATGCTGAGCTGTGTGTCAAGGTCGTTGCTTTGTTTTTGGCGCCTGCGACTGACGGGAAATTCACCTGCTGAGGTGAGCAGATGCCAAGGTCCAAGCCGTGCAGGAAATTCGACCAATTTTCAAGGCGGAATCTATAAATTTCCGATGATGGATCTTGTAGCGCGCAAATCGAATTCAGGGTCGGGAATGAAATTGGGAAAATGGGGTTGTGGCAAATTAAATTTTTCTTGAATTTATTGGTATACAATAAATAAAACCTTTAAAATAAATTAGAAATGTTTAAGTTATCAAAGATAAGTGTTTAATATTCCTAAATATGTAATATCTCATTTGACTAAAATTGATTACATTTCATATATATTTTTTTAATTATGCTAGCTAGCATCCATACTAACACTAACTAATTTCTAACTGCTTGTCCTTTTTATTCCTTTAAAGTTGTCGAAATGGAGCGAAGCGAAAGCCGGCGAAGAAGGCGAAGGTAAGGCCATAGATCTAAGTTTAAATCGGTTTAAAAAATATTATTTATTCTTTAATAAAAAAATAAATTCAGAACTAAAAACATTTCTATTTTATTTTATTTATTAAAATGATAAATAAATATATTATTAAAATGATTAAAAAGTTACTGATTTTTATAAAAAAATTCAAATTATCTTAGAGTTTTAAGATTTAAGGGATTATTTTTTATTATTATTAATTTCCTATAAAATAGTAAAACTTAGAAATCTACTCATCATCTTTAACGTAACATTTAAAATAGTCTTAACTTATTAATATTTTTTATAAATACATTTTTGTTATTATAATTTTTTATAAATATTCATTTGGCCAGACAACCGCGTTTTAATCTGCTTTTAAAATGGGAATTGCAGCTTTGTGGTGTCTGCGTTTTCAGGTCAATCAATAGCATTCCGATTCCGATTCTTGCCAGTGATTAGTATATGCCGTATCTGTGTGAATGCCTTATTCTGCGGTTGTGTACAACATGGCGGCTCTGCCGACGCCATTTTACTTGGCTCACATCCTGTTCTGTGTGTTGGTATTCGTGTTTGGGGTTTACGTGTGCTCGCGACCTACGGCAACATGAAGGCAGATTGGGTTAGGTTAGTTCCTGCGCAGACTCACACCAAGGCACTCGAGGAATAAAACACACACACACATATGGGCAGATATGTGTGTTACTGTGCCTCGTAGGTGCAATCAATGAAAGTTCAACGCACGTGAAACGTCGTTACCTTGCTCGAAACTTCTCAACTTACAAATGGGCGAGTGTTTAAAGTCCATTAATAACTTAGCCATAAGAAGCTAAACAAATAAAGTTAATGTAGGGAATTTTGATAATTAATTTTAGTAATTATGATTATACTTTGAAATATTTTTAATGTTAGATGTTAAGATTGATTTAATTTTCCGGCAAAATTAAATAAATAATAATTAGCCTTTAATACTAAATTGCTTTAATTTAAATTAGAAATAAAAAAATATTTATTTTAAAACTATTTTTTAATTAAGCAATTTTTATATATATAAGGTTCAGATTATTTTAAAATTAAATTTATAAGTTTAGTAGCGACAGTTTTGATAAAGGAACTTTTTTCCAGCAGAAACATTAAATAAATAAACTAAATTCTAAATTGTTTATTGAAATTTAAAAGCTTTAAAAAATTTCTGTGGCATAAGCAGTGGCTTTTTTTCTGTACTTCTAAAGTTCTTAAATTCGTAGGACTTTTTCTTAAAACTCTCCAGAAAATCCTTACGAAGGCCCCCGTTTGAATAAGCCACAACTAAGCCCTTTGCAAATATATTTGAATATCGCAGTAGGTCCTATGAGAAGCACAGGGCTTGCTTTCGGCTGGATATTTGTTTTCCTGCCGATGCAGTCAATGTCATTCGAAATTAAATGCCAAAAAGTGACAACACTTCGAAAAACACACACATACAGCGCCACACAGACAGGCAGCTTTTGACACCGTCTGTGTGTGTGTGTGTGTGTTCATTGCTTTTTAATATGCAAAAATAAAAAAATGAAATCGGGGCAAAAAGAGCGGGCTGGCAATAATTGACCCAGATTTCTGATGCCACCCTACAGGCCACCGCATATCGCGTATACGCCGCGTGTTCGAGTTTGCTCTTGTGTGCCTCGTTCTCCCCCTTTTTTTACTTTTGAAATTATTTTATTTTACGACAATAACAGCCACTACTATGATAAGGATAACGATTGTACCAAGGCTATCGAAATATTTTAATGCAGTTAATGATTTCTTTGTTTACCTTGAAATAGAGTCTGTCTGCGCGTCCCATTCAAGGTCAATATGGTTTGGAAAATTAACAAATAAATATTTGGCAACCAACTTTATTTGTGTCGATAAAGCAAAATAAATAAAAACAGGGGTACAATAAAAAAACGTTAAATAAACCCCAAAAGGAAAATGAAGCCGCGAAGAGTAAGAAAACTGAGCTAGGGAAAGTCGAGAGAACACCATGGTATCCTTGTTGGTGAGAACATTAAACAATATATAAAAATTAAATAAAAATGATGAGAATGGATAAATAAATAAAAATAAACATTGAGATGTTGTTGCAAATATGCCCAAAATGATAGGCTGTTTCCTCGTTCACAGCTAAAATAACCTCCTTTCCGGGCAATTAAATAAAATAAAGAAAGCTGCGAGAACACCATCTTTATTTATTAAATAAATTGGGACCGGACGTGTTACATTTTTGTGCTCTAACAGAATAAAAATGTTGTCTCGAAAAATTATATTTTTGCTTCCGATCGAAAATTGTTTCATATGAAATTGTGTCTTGTTTTTGGACAACTTCGCGTACGCAGTGTAATTCACTCCCAAGCTAGTTCCAAGCGGTGATTTTTGCCTCTAGCTTTATGCTTGAGCAAGCGGGAGGTTTGATTATGAAAAAATAAATTCAAAGAGATGCGAAAAGTTGCTGGTGCAGGTCCTGGAGAAATTTGCTCTCAGCTCGACGTAATCTGAGGAGATTTATCCGACTTCCTTCTTCTAGCTGCGATGCCGGTTGGTGACAACAACAAAAAAAATATGTAAAAATTAAATAAAAATGATGAGAATGAGAATGAATAAATAAATAAACAAAGAGATGTTGTTGCAAATGTGCCAAAGATTATAATCAGTTCGAATAAAAAAAAAATACAAAAAACAACTTGTTTTGAAATTGAAAATAAAAACTTTTCCTTAAGGAAAATTTAAACAAAAAATAAAAATAAATAAAGACGAGACGACTGCTAGAGCCATGAGGTCTCAGAGTGGCAGCTATTTATACTAAATTCGATGGCAGGATTGCATTGCGCCCAGGGCTGTCATCGTACTTACTTTTAATGCAAATTGCCACCAGGGTTGTCAAAGTAATCACTTCTAGTACTTTATTTATACGTCAGGCGCTCAATTTGAAAATATTTTTTCGTGTTTCGTTGATTCTGATATTTGAAAACAAGTAAATGTGACTTTTTCCTATATTAATCTATAATTATTAAACTTATAATAACCTAAAACGTAACTATATATTATCCATTCAAGATTTTATACTTATTCTTGGTACTTGTTTTAAAGTACCTCTTTCCAAACCCCTTATCACAAGTCCTGAACATCCTTGTTTTTTCTTCCTTTTCCAGACGACGGAAAAAAGCTGCACTTTGTGAGTCCTGCGAGACGGAAATCGGTGCTGGCCCCGATCCTAAATAAAATCAAGAATGGCGCCGCCGATGCCTCGGATATTGCCGAGAAGAAACTGGGCAGCGAGAGCAGCGGCAGTGGCCACATCGCGGTCCAGATCGAACCAGCCAGGCGGGTCAAGGTGGGTGAATGCTTATGTCCTTCCAATCTCTCACAGGAACTCCAAAATAAACTTGAAAATTGATAAATAAAATTGATGCTCTAGCGTCACAGCATTCACGGCATGATGGAGGAAGAGAACACCATCCGGCCGCATCAGGAGATCCGACAGCTAACGCTGGAGGAGAAGAAGTTCCTGCTGGCCGTGGAAAGGGGCGACATGGCCGGCACACGCCGGATGCTGCAGAAGGCCCAGGACACGGACTACATCAACGTGAACTGTGTGGATCCCCTGGGACGCACTGCCCTGCTGATGGCCATTGACAACGAGAATCTCGAGATGGTCGAGCTGTTGATCAACTATAATGTGGACACGAAGGATGCTCTCCTGCACTCCATCTCCGAGGAGTTTGTTGAGGCTGTGGAAGTGTTGTTGGACCACGAGAACGTCACCTTTCACAGCGAGGGCAATCACGTGAGTTGATTCGAAAGGAATGCTTTCTGAAATGAATATTTTATTAATTTCTTATTATTTCCAGAGCTGGGAGTCTGCCTCTGAGGATACCTCCACTTTTACCCCGGATATAACGCCTTTGATCCTGGCGGCACACCGCGACAACTATGAGATCATCAAGATCCTGCTGGATCGTGGCGCCGTTCTGCCCATGCCCCACGATGTGCGCTGCGGCTGCGACGAGTGTGTTCAGTCCAGACAGGAGGACTCCCTCAGGCATTCGAGGTCCCGCATCAATGCCTATCGAGCCCTGGCCAGTCCCAGTTTGATAGCACTTTCCTCCAAGGACCCCATCCTCACGGCCTTCGAGCTGTCCTGGGAGCTGCGCCGCCTCAGCTTTCTGGAGCACGAATTTAAAGTGAGCTTCTAGAAATTCAATGTCTAAATGGATTTATAAAGTTGGATATTTTAACAGAACGAGTACCAGGAGCTGCGAAAGCAGTGCCAGGACTTTGCCACCGCCCTGCTGGACCATACTCGCACCTCCCACGAGCTGGAGATTCTGCTCAACCACGATCCCACCGGTCCCGTTTACGAGCACGGCGAACGGATGCATTTAAACCGCCTAAAACTGGCCATTAAGCTGCGGCAGAAAAAGGTGAGTTACTTCTGGGTAAACGTTATCCTCCTCCTCATCTCGATTTTCTGTCAGTTTGTGGCCCACTCGAATGTGCAGCAGCTGCTGGCGAGCATTTGGTACGAGGGACTGCCCGGCTTCCGGCGGAAGAACATGGCGCTGCAGGCGGTGGACATCATACGGATCGGGATACTGTTTCCCATCTTCTCGCTGGCCTACATTCTGGCGCCTTACTCCAGCATTGGCCAGACCATGCGCAAGCCCTTCATCAAGTTTATCTGCCACAGCGCCTCCTATTTCACCTTTTTGTGTGAGTAGAGATCTCAGATAACATAGATTTGAGTTCTACAAATTCTATTTTTTATAGTTCTCCTGATGCTGGCATCCCAAAGGATCGAGACCTTCATCGGTGGCTGGTTCTTTGCCGACTCCTCGGGAATGCTCAAGGTGGAGGAGGTGCCCACGAAACGGGGAGCCAAGCCCACCTTTATTGAGTGGCTGATCCTGGCCTGGGTCAGTGGGCTCATTTGGAGCGAGGTAAAACAGCTTTGGGATGTGGGCCTTCAGGAGTATCTCAACGACATGTGGAATGTAATAGATTTCGTCACGAATTCGCTATATGTGGCCACGGTGGCTCTGCGTGTTGTGTCCTTCTTTCAGGTGGGAAAATTATTAAAATAATAATAGAACAGTTCTTAATATTTTGTAATATTTCTTATATTTTTTCAAGGTCCAAAAAGAGATGATATTCAACTCACATGCCACGGATCTGCCGCGCGAACGCTGGGACGCCTGGGATCCCATGCTAATCTCCGAGGGCCTGTTCAGTGCGGCGAACATTTTCAGTAGCCTCAAGCTGGTTTATATATTCTCGGTGAATCCGCATCTGGGGCCACTGCAGGTGTCGCTGTCCCGGATGGTTATGGACATTATGAAGTTCTTTTTTCTCTACGTTTTGGTGCTCTTTGCTTTTGGCAGCGGTCTCAATCAGCTTTTATGGCGAGTTAAAAATTAAAAAATGCAACATACAAATTTGAAACCTATAAACTTATAAACTTTTAATAATAAATTAAATTTCCCTCTGTTTTTTAGGTACTATGCCGATCTGGAAAAGAAGCGTTGCCCCGAGGTTTCACCCATGAGTGCCCTTTTAAACATGAACGGCACCAATGATCCCAATGCCTGCATTGTCTGGCGACGTTTCTCCAAGTAATATTTTTTTAAATATTATATTTAAATATTTTAGTTTAATTTATACCTTTTCCAGTTTATTTGAGACCACTCAAACCCTTTTCTGGGCAGTCTTTGGCCTGATTGACTTGGACAGCTTTGAGCTAGATGGCATTAAGATCTTCACCCGTTTCTGGGGCATGCTGATGTTTGGCACCTATTCGGTGATCAATATTGTGGTGCTGCTCAATTTACTCATTGCGATGATGAATCATTCGTATCAGTTAATATCGGTGGGTATTTTATTAAAATAATCTTGTGACATATTAATATAAAAGAATTTTATAATTTTTTGAAATAAACAAAACTTAATCTTTAAATGTTTTAAAAGATTTTCTTTGATTTTCTCTTTATTAGGAACGTGCCGATGTGGAGTGGAAATTTGCTCGCTCGAAACTTTGGATAAGTTACTTCGAGGAGGGCGGCACCTGTCCACCTCCCTTCAATATAATACCCACACCCAAGTCCATTTGGTATGCCGGCAAGTGGGTGAGGCGGGTTTTCTGCAGCGGCTCCTCGGCCGCTCGGCGGGAACACCTCAAGACTATTAGGGTGGGCACACTTTCTTATTAATTTAATTATTCTAAAACCAATTAATACTACTTGAATTAATCATCAGAGAAAGGCCCAGCAGGCAAGTGATCGCGACTTTAAGTACCAGCAGATTATGCGGAACCTGGTCAGGCGCTATGTGACCGTGGAGCAGCGCAAGGCCGAGTCCCAGGGTGTCACCGAGGACGATGTGAACGAGATCAAGCAGGATATATCTGCCTTCCGGTGCGAGTTGGTGGAAATACTAAAGAACAGCGGCATGGATACGAATGTGACGGCTGGCCAAGGTGGTGGTAAGCCCGAGAAATCGTTGTTAGCTAAGTTGGCAAGCCTCTATTGAAATGGGTTTTCTTCCTTTGACCCCCCAGGAGGCGGTGGCAAGAAGAACCGCCAGAAGGAGCGTCGCCTGATGAAGGGCTTCAATATCGCTCCGCCCGGCTCGACGGGATCTTTGGCCCCTGTTGCCGAGTTCTCGACCTCGCTGGACAACTATGACAACCAGCACGAGATCCTCAGCTCCACGCTCTCTACTCTCTTCACGCCGAACTTCATGCACAAGCGTCAGCAGAGCCAAGCGGGCAGTGGAGGCGGCGGTTCGGACTCCCCGACCACGCCCACTCAGGGACAGGGTGGCCAGCAGGGTGGGTCGATCCAAGTGACCAGCAACCAGGTGACCACCAAGTACAACAAGTCCGCGCTGAAGCCCTACAACAAGCGGATCGCAGGGCACAAGAAGAGATGGGGTACGCAATCCACGGGCAATGAATGAAATTATTTGTAGGGAATGTTGTGGAATTCAAGATATCTGCGATATATTTTTTTATATTTATAAAAAGATGGCAATAACTTTTCAAAGTTTTCTAAAAGCAAAAGAAGTGAAATTGCTTAAGATACATTGCTTAAGATACATTCAGAAGATATTCAGATACACTTAATTTGAATGAAGTTTTAAAACAATCAACAAAATATCAACAAATACTACCTCATCTTAATTAAATAATATTAAAATCAAAGAAATACATTTAAATCAAAATTGGAGCAAAAAAATCCTTTATGAATATTTTTTATATATAGTTTACTTAATTTAATAATTTATATTGGTTATATTGGTTAACTTTTAAGTTCTGTAAATAACAAAAATTGTCAAATTATAATTACTTATCATTATTTTTATATGAATGCTAACATAAAATTATGAAAAGTACATTTACGATTGATTAATTAATCGTTCAGACTAACCCAGATTGGCAACTATTAAAAAAAAAAATAATAAATAAAAAATTCTTATTAAACCGAAAAAAATATGGTACACTTTGAAGCAAGTATTGAGGCAAAGAAAAATATGTTTATATATAATTACAAATATTATTACACCTCTAATTGTATTTAATAAATAATTTATTCCCCCCTCTAGGCACCTTGATAGAAGCTGCCAAGGTGGGCAATGTGAGCAAAATGCTGGGCCGTTCAAAGTCAGAGGATTCGGTGTGCAACTCCTCGCACACAGCCACACCGGTTCATGGCCAAATGCGGGTCACCTATGCCCAGAATTCGCCACAGCATAACTACGGATGCCTGGGAGATTCCTCCAGCATAACGGCCTCCGCTTCGACGCCTACTCCCTCAGTTGTCAGCAATCCGCCAGCAGCCCATGTGGGAGTTGGCTCCCACTTCTTTCACACCACAAGCGGTGAGGATCATAGGAAAATTAATCCTATTTATTTATTTTTTTTTTAAATTTATTTCCAGGACTTACTGCCATTGCCGCTTTGAAGAGAAAGCGCAAAAAGTTCTCCTCGAGCAAGAATATTTGTCCAGTGACCGAATCTGTGGCAGCTGCAAATGCTGCTGAAATTTTAAGTGATAAGGTGGGTGATTTATAGGGGTATCTTTTAGTTTTATATATAAATTCCATTTTCATTCCAGACCCTGAAGCGCGTGTCCAGTTATCCTGCAGCCGAGGCTGGAGTCCAGCACAAGGATCCGGCCCACCAGCTGGTGAAGCCACGTAGACACGAGCAGACCCAGAGCCAGCACGATTCGGTGGAGACCAATTCGACATTTACCCTGTCCATTGATCCCTCAAACACGTCCGTGAACTCCAGGGAACCCCTGATCAGTACCAGTTGCGTGTCTACCACGGGGGCCATTGGATAAGGAGGTTTCGCCTAGCCACAGAGATACATACATACATACCAATACCAAAGATATAGCGCACCTGATGCATACACACATACCTAGATACTATTCAGAGACAATTTGTTGACATTTTTGATATGAAGACATATAAAATGAGCGGGAAGCTAAACTAACCGAAAACCAATCTAAACTTAAAGCCACACAGCCTAGTTCTTAAATTACCTCACCACGATTAGATATATAGGAAACAACCATACACCAAGTAGAGCATAACACTCGATAACTGTTAGCCAACACTGTCTCGTAACTCGTAAACAACTACATACATATATGTATTTTGCACTACTGAAGGAATATTTCCAGTACTTAGGAATGTTCAAGATACTGTATCCTCAAACTACCTACACTTCTCTACTCATTATCCTCAGCTCCTACAAAGAAAACTTAATGGAATTTATCAACACTGTAAGGAACAGTGCTGCAAAAGCAACCATAAAGCACACAGACACATATCATGCCAATCGCTTTATAACGAAACCTTTTACACCAAAAAACAACAAGATCTACTAGATCCAATAAAGTCCCTCAACATAATAACTAATAACTAAAACTATCCCATATCGATGTTGAACGTTGCCTTAGCATGAAACATATTTTTTATACACATATGTACATAAGTTTTGGATGAACATTACTGAAACGGACTGTACCGGAAGCGCTGTGTATTTGTTGATTTGAGAAAATGAATTTCGAAGCCAGGGATTTGTTGTTGTTATTTCCAGCAAGCAAGCAAGCAAGCAAGTAAGCAGCAGAAAAGCCAAGCAACGCAAAAGCAAAATAAGTAAATAAATCAAAGGATACCACAATTTTATACACCGATTTTAACCAACACAAAAAACGAAACGAACAAAGAACCGTATTAATAATCAAATCGCATACTAACTAAAGTGTTTGAATTTTATGGAATATATGGAATACAAATACGAATAATCGTAATTTTTAGATGATTTTTGGGTTAAAGTAGATACAAAACTCACACAGAACACGCGAAACTAAACACACACGAACAATATACATAAATTATATACGAAAATATCAACGAAAACAATAACAAGGAATAACCATTTTATATATAACGGAAATAACGAATACCAATGTTTAGCGTAATATAAAAATTGTTATTTGCACGACAAAACATAACGAAGTAAAATAAATATAAATGAAACGGAAAGATAAAGTGTTTATTTTTGGGTAGAGAAAAACTTTGTGTGTATTTTAGGGATTTCAAATCCTTTTCCCTAAAAGTCCTGTAAAACATTATATTTTAACCATATATTTATTATCACCCCTGAAAGAAAATTATCCCCAAATGAAACTCAAGCTTTGTATTTTTTATTATTTGTATATCGCATTTATTTTAATGTTTCATATATATATATATATTTTGCAAATAAATTTTATAAGTTTGTAAACATAGAAACATACATAATTTCCATTTATTTATCATTTGATTCCGATTTAAGTTTATGTTTTATTTATATATATATAATTTTTTTAATTTGCATCAAGCAAATGTTTATGCTTTACATGAACAAACATTTGTTTTGTTTTGTGTTTTTTTTT
>VNKB01006727.1:4659-15671 GCA_008042735.1 Drosophila leontia | reverse complement strand
GCACCACAGCGGCCCAGGTGCATCATGCCCAGCAGATGAGCCACCAGCAGATGCAGCTGCGGCGCAGTGATCTCGACCAGCTGACCAACGAGAGCATCAGGGAGCTAAACGAACAGTGCTGCAACGCCATGAGTGAGGCCTTGGTGTCAGGCTCCGGATCTGGTTGCGATCCCCCAGGACTAAGTGGGGATAATGCCTGGAGCGTGGAGGAGGACATGGTGTACAAGTGCTGCACCACAGCCACCCTCACGTCCAACTCTTCCGGGGGCAGCCTGTGTGAGCAGTGTTGCCTGGAAGAGCAGCTCAGCTTCAAGATGCAGCTAAGCCAAAGGGATGACAATAACAACCACGAGGAGGAGGAGGAGGAGGAACAGAGCCAGGAGCCAGTAATGGATGCTGGTTCCATGCCAACCGCTGCACCTGTTATTACCTCCGCACCTGGTCTCCTGACCCCATCGACGGCCCTGCTGTTGGGCGGCAATAAGACCCGGCGGGTGAGCAATGCCAGCAGCGGTTCGGTCAGTCGCATGGAGACCATCCTCGAGGAGCCCACAGAGTCCAAAATATCCGTGAAGGAGATACTGGCGCGGTTCGAGACCATGAACTCCAACGAGGTAAAGCGGAAAGGAAGCTATATATAATATTATATATTTTTTCTATGATTTCCCAGTTTGGTGACCGTTTAAGCTTCTGCGTTTTCAATTTTCTCCTAACCAAGTTCGGAAATATAAACAAATACATGAAACGGAGGGGCAGAGGGCTCACGCTGACAGATGAATGCCTGGGGCTAATGGTAGGGGGCCTAACGGTGTTATTAAGTCGACACATAATCGCATTATTAGCGTGGCCAGACGGGCGGGCACAAAAGGCAAGCGCATCCATCAAACCCCAGTACCCCTTCGGCCTACTCAAAGCCTCTCTCTCTCTCCATCTCTCCATCTTACATCACCTGGCCCGGGCTTGGACCTGGCCTGGCCTGGCCTGGTTGGTGGGCTAATTAGCGGTTAAACTGGCCATCTCTCGGGTGTCGATTATGCAACTGCAAGTGATACATTAAGCCGGACACCCAGGCCCCCGAATAAACATTGTTAGACGGAATTAAACTCTGAACTGAAGCACAATTGCAGTTGAGGTTTTAAAATAGTTTTTGGATTTATTTCTCTACAATTTAAATTTATTATTAAAGGTTTTCTCTAGCTTTATATCAATGAGGAACTTGGTTAATTATATTTCCTAGACTCCAAACCTTTATTATCCTAGCTTCATGTTTACTTTAAACTCTTTAAACTCTCCACCAGATTTGTAATAATTTTTGAAAGCTTTTTAAAATACTTGACAAGCATTAGGCTTTCCAAAAAGAACTTCCCGACTTTTAATATTTAAAATATATATATATTCCCTTACCTCCCAATCGATCTTCTTGAGGTTACACAAAGTTGACCGGAAAATGGAGCTTGGCTGAGGTTGAGGCCTGGTCCGGATTCCCTCTAGAAAGAAATAACGATCGTGCTGGATCAGCGGAGATGCCATCACGTTCTCCGAGAGAGTTCGATGACCAAGTCGAGGGAAAGACAATAAGAACTGGAGGGGAATCGGGCATGAGATGGGTTGTATGTGAGATGGAATGACCCACAAAGATGCAGGCGGCGATAGTACATTATGGTTTATTATACGCGTGAGCTAAAAAAAAACATTATAATTTAACTGTAATTTGATTTCAATAATTTAATTACACTTTTTCGTTGTGCGTTTTTATTGCCGGCCTCCGCTTTGCCTCGAGATTCGCCCGAGGTAAATCACTGGCGATATACACTCTCTCGGTGCAGTTTTTGGTCTTTGGTCCCGCGTAGAGTCCGTAAATCCATCCGGACAAGCGGACAGGCATTAATTCGAATTTTAATTAACTGGCGCGCGCGTTTTGCTGGCCAAACAAAGAAAAGCGCACATATGAAATAACACCGAACGGAGGCAGCCAGCCAGCCAGGCAGCCAGCCGAAAAGAAAGTTTTTTTTAGCGGTCACTTGGAAATTACACTCCAAATTTAACTCTTGTTTTTCCTCTATGTGAATTCTCGCTGCAAGCGGGCCCCTAACTGGAGCATCTGGTGTACGATTCAGGCCATCTGACCCACTTGCCGCCCGTCCAGTCCAGTCCAGACCAGACCAGTCCAGTTCCATGCCCATGTAAGCCAGGCCAAGTCGTTGTTCTTTTGACAGCCACGATACGATCTGATCCAGACAGCCAGGCTCCGGGATTAGGCCTACATAACTAGGTGATCCTTGTCCCCAGGCGAAGATCGGAAGATTAGTTTGATGTCTACCCACGACGTTTGGGTCTATCTTTTCGGGGGGTAATGCATTTTCTAGACACTGCCAGAAATCGATCTGTTAAGATATCAATTACCAAGCTTCTCTTTTTCATTTTAAATTATTTTTAAGTACATATAACAATCTTAAAGAGTGTTTTTGGTGATTTAATACACATAAAATCAAGTCACAAAGACTCAGTACTATTTACTGATGATGTGTGTGCTACTTTTAAAGATATTTAAGACAAACCAGATCTACACTCTGTTTTTTATATATAAATAAATATTAAACTATCGAACTTCGCTCTGTTAAGACATCGATTACAGTGTTTCTTTTATTTTAAATTATTTTTAGGCACTTAAAGAATTTTTAAAAAGTGTTTTTGGTGAATTTATCCACATAAATCAAGTCACGAAGACTTAGTACTGATTATCTTTGCAATAGTTTTTTATAGATATTTTAGTGTAATAATGCTTAAACTAAAGCTCAAAGCTTCTTGGCTATATACAATTTTTTGATTACACAAGATAGTCTTATTATTTGGGCAATTTTTTTGACTTTTAATTTACATTTACTTGCGGTTTTCCACAACCGCAGTTAAGAAATCTTCAAAAAAACAACAGGAAAATGTCTTAGAACCATGTATGCATATTTTTTAACCCAAGAAACCATTTTTTTTATAGCATTTACCGTTTTGTCTTACAAAAAAACAAAAAAACCAAAGACTTCGACATATCTAAGATAAACAAAGCAGAATCAATCTGAAAGTTACAAATCCAAAGACTATTGACAATTTCACGCTTAAAATTAAGCCAATCTTGTGGATTTATATTGTTTGGCAAATAATCTCCACTTAAAAACCAGTTATTTAAGATGTTGAGTGTTGGCTTTGCCTCGATATTTTCCCATTTTCCTAGCGGCTGTCCAAAATTTGAACAATGCGCATAATTTTTTCGCAAATATGGCCAGCAGAGTTGATTGATTGGTGAAAGATTTCCGCTTTCATAAACAACAAACAACAACTTTTACTAAGCCCAAGCTTTTCTCGCATGAGAGTGCAGATATTCGAGTGTATCGCATAGATACAAATGTATCTATGGATGCATGTGTGGCTGCGTGTTTTTGTGGGGGCGTTGCAGAAAAACAAAATAAAAAAATAGAAAGCAAATGCAACAAATTGCGCCAAATAATAATTGAATGCAGGCAATAAAAGTGAAAAATCGACAATGCCAAAACGAAACACTTTCGTTGCCGAAAACCGATCTCGGTGGTGCCCCGTATAGCCGATCCCCGCCAGCTGTCACCGGTCAATATGCGAGCATAAATCATCAATGCCAGTCCCGGTCCGGTCTGGCCCGAACCCGAACCCATCCATGTTCCAACTGGCAACTGGTTGCGCTCCAAGCTGGCCGAAAAAGGCGCCCAGCAACTTTCACATGCCATTGACATGGCCATCGAGCTGCGAGCTGCGCCTTGCAAGTCAATTAACAAATTGCAGGCTCTCCCAGCTGCACAATGCACTGCGGAAAATGAATATGGCTAATAATTGCCACCCAGGATGGTGGCATTCGAGTCATCATTATAATTATTTGATTTAAAGGAAAGGAAATTTCCATTTATCTCTCGCTTTTAAAAGCTTTTTTTGCTCTTAGTTTAATAATTTCAAGTTTTAAACATTCTTAAATGCAAATTATCTATGCAAATTATCTATGCAAATTCTTCACTTAACTCACCCTTTCACCTTGTCTTGTATTCCTTTAGTCACAATCGAAGGCCTCGACCCTTTCCTCGGGCGCTCGGGCCGCCGCCCAGACCCTGAATGTGCCGCTGGAGCGCCTGGAATCCCGCCAGGCGCACGCCCAGCGTTCCGAGCACACTCAGAACGAGTCCCAGCAGCAGCAGGCGGAGCTGCATCATCACCTGCAGCATCAGCAGCAGCTGGAGGATGCTTTGGAGGAGCAGCAACAGCAGCAGCAGCAGCTGGTCGTCGAGCACCATCAGCAGCAGTCGGGTCAGCGCTACATGAAGCAGCAGAGCTACCTGCATTCCGCCCGCAAGTCCAATGCCGGCCAGCAGCAGCAGCCTGCCTCCCTGACCAATGGCCAGGCCCATCAGCAGGAGCAGCTCCAGCTGCAGCTCCAACAGCAGCAGCAGCAGCATCAGTCACAGTCGCTGCCTCACCACGACCTGGATGCCAACTATCTGCAGGAGGATAGCAACGGCGGCACACCGCCCTCGGTGACCAAGTACTCGCTGCTCCAGTTCGCCATGCAGCACTTCCGCAACGAGTGAGTATAGCTAGGAATTCCCTTTCCCAATGATCTTCAATAAGGTCTCCCTTTGATGTGTTCCTTAGCCAACTGAGGGACGCCGATCGACATCACGAGCGGCATCAGTCCTCCGCCGCCAATCGCTCTTACGCAGAGCTGGTCAAGTGGCAGGGCCATGCCATACGCCTGCCGCTGCTCCGTCTGCCCAATGACCTGGCGCCGCTGGCTTTGGAGTGCTTCGACTGCATCCTGCGCTATTGCGGCGACATACCGCTGGATCCCGACCTCACCGAGGTCAAGTGCGTTTACACTGTGCTAATGGTGAGTTGAAGCGGGTTTAAAAAAACCGGAGAAGACCTTGGACTGGATGCTCCACTTTCTAGTTGGGTGTGGAAACCCAAAGGGGGTCTTCCGGAAAAAACATGACATTCGATCAATTCCGGTTTTTGGACAGAAACCTGCTGGACTTAACCGGAAGACATTAAGTGAGCAGCAGTTTGGTGATAGGAAGTGGCTTGAAAAGCTTTTATTTTGTTAGTTTAAAGTTATGCAAGATCTTTCAGAGATTAGAGACCAACCTTCTTTCCCCCATCCTTCCCTTCCAGCACTGTCACAAGTATCTGGCGCTGCGCGACGAGGTCTACTGCCAGCTCATGAAGCAGACAACGGCCAATAGGTCACCCTGTCCGGATAGCTCGCAGCGCGCCTGGCGTTTGCTTAGCATCCTGGCGGCATATTTTGGCTGCTCGGATGCCCTGCGTCCCTACCTGATGGAGCATCTGACTTCGGCCGCCTCGGACAGGCGACGCTCCTGCCATGGCACCGCCGCCGTCTGCCTAACGAATCTCCGCAAGACCGCCCGCTGCGGTGGCCGCAAGAATGTGCCCAGCGTGGAGGAGGTCACGGCCGTATCCGCTGGACGCTCGGCTCGGAGACAGATCTATCGATTGCCTGGTGGAGCCGAAAGAGTGGTCAATACAAGGTGCTCCACGGTGGTGGCCGATGTCATTGCCGAGCTGTGCGCCTTGCTCGGCGTGGAATCGGAGGCCGAGCAGCAGGAGTTCTCGCTGTACTGCATCGTCCAAGGCGATGCCTTCACCATGCCCCTGGCCGCCGACGAGTACATCCTGGACGTGACCACGGAACTGCTCAAGTCTGGCCAGCCCTTCTACCTGATCTTCTGCCGGTCGGTGTGGCACTTTGCTTTGAAGCGCGAACCGGCTCCCATGCCGCTGTACGTGGAGGTGCTCTTCAATCAGGTGGCTCCCGACTATCTGGAGGGCCTGCTGCTGGAGCTGCCCGGCAACGGAGTGCCCGTACCGGAGATGGTACGCGACATGGCCCGGATAGCGGCCCTGCTGCACCGAGCCGCCGACCTGAGTCACGTTCCTGCCATGAAGGAGATCAAATTCTTGCTGCCCAAGCCGGCGCTGGGCATACGCGAGATTCGGCCCGCCCAGTGGGTGGGCCTGGTGCAGTCCGCCTGGCCGCAGGTGGCCAATCTGAGTCCCGGCCAGGTGAAGGCCCAGTTCCTCAACGTTCTGGCCGCTTGGCCGCTCTTTGGCAGCAGCTTCTTTGCGGTGAAGCGCATCTGGGCCGAGGAGGGGCCGCATGTGGAGGATAACCACAGCCCGATGTGGCGAGACCTCATCCTGGCGCTCAACCGGCGTGGCGTGCTCTTCCTGGACCCCAACACGCACGAGACCCTGCAGCACTGGAGCTTCATGGAGGTGATATCCACGCGCAAGGTGGGCATTGGAGATGTTTGATATTGTACAAAAGAAATATTTATTAATCCTTTACTTAATGCTTCCTGCAGGTTCGCTCGGAGGACGGCGCCCTCTTCCTGGACATGAAGGTGGGCAACCTGATGCAGCAGCGCGTTATCCGCGTCCAAACGGAGCAGGCGCACGAGATCTCGCGCCTGGTGCGCCAGTACATCACCATGGCCCAGATCAGTCAGCGGGACAAGCGGGAGCTCAACTAGGTCCTCGAGCAACGAACATTACACCCATAATTATTACTATGTTTATTCATATCGATATTTCGTATTGAGTTATTCTCCACACACACACACACACACAAGCATATTTTTTTCGTCGTTTTGTAAGTCGTCCCTCTACGTACATATATTTATTTTTATTTACGCCCATGTCCAAGTGCTGGCTTCCGTATCCCGTACTCCCCCGTTGGCGCTACGTTGGCCATACTATATAGATGATCCCCTCCCCGTCTGTTTGTCCCCCTGATTCTGTTTTAGTTTTAAGCAAAACCAAGTGCAATCCCCCTCCTTTGCAGATTCCTGTTCTGAATTCCCTTCGATCAACGATTCTTTTAGCACTTAAGAGTAGCGCAAACTTTATTATTATTATAATTATTATTATTATCTTTTTTTTTGACATTTGTTAAATTGAAAATTGCTTAGCTTAATCCCTAAAATTATCATAAATAAATACAATTTATATATGTATATCTATGCAAAAAAAATATGAATTTGGAGTACATATAAAAAAGGGGGAGAATTGGAAAGTCTCACAAAGATGATTTATATCAAATATCAATAAACTGATACTGCCTTTATTATAAATGTGAAAATCGATATTTATAGTTGCGATATTCCTGCAATAAATCGATATTCTTTTATATATAGATGAATTAGAAACTATTAAGCGTCGCTTAAAAGTGTTGTCTTAAAAATGTTTTCAAATGTTTAATCGATAAAAAAAAATACAAAAAAAATATCGTAAATATTACCGTTAAATCCCACATATTTATCGATATTTCAAACAGCGATATTTTCGATATACATCATATTATGTTCGTAATACGTATTTTGTATATTTAATTTCTACCTCAGCACAGATACAAGTTTCTTAAATACCACAAGTCTAGCAGGTCTAACCTTTAAGCTCTCTTGAATTTCCCTAGTTTATAGATTTCCCATCCCAGAAGCCCCGAAAGAGTCTGCCAGGCTGATAACGATGCCCCATTAGTCAAACGCTTAACTATATTATATTTGGTATAAGTTGATCGCTGTCATCCTCCTCATCATCCTCGTCCTCGTCCTCCTCATCCTCATCGTACTCGCCCTCATCCTCCTCGTCCTCGTCATCCTCATCGTCCTCTTCGTCCTCCTCCTCCGGCCTGTCCTTGTGGCCGGTCACGGATGTTGCAGCTGGCGCCAAAGTTGCCTTTGTCTGCTCATGGCCAGTGAGCTGTGTGGGTGGTGGAGGCGGCAGTGGATGTGGAAGTGCCACACTTGTTGCATTACCCTTTACGGCTTTTTCCCCGGATGTTGCTGGCGTGGCTGATGGCGAGGCTGGGGCTGGGGCTGGAGCTGGCGTGGTGGCACGCCTCGTTGTAATGGCGCTTAACGCTTCATTAGTCGCATTGTGGCTGCCAGCTCCAGTTGCCAACACTGTCGGCACTGTTGTGGCCATCGTGCCGAGGGCCATGGGTAGTGATGCTGCCCCTGCTCCTGCTCCTGCGGTTGGCACAGCTGCGGTGTCATTTGTCCGGCGCTCCGGCTCGTTAGCCGCCGGCAACTTTTCCGCCGTGCTGTCATCGGGCACACCTGCGTCCACATCCACATCCCCATCCAAGTCGAGGTCCAGCTCCAGTTCGGTGGGCGTGGGAGGCGTGATGCGCGGCGGGGCCACCGAGGTCAGCAAAAAGTCATCGCGTATCTCGCAGTTCTTGCCCAGAAATCCCTGCCGGCAGTGGCAGCGGTAGCTGCCATCCTCGCGGCTCAGCGATATGCACTTGCCCTCGTTCTCGCACGTGTTCGGATGCTCCAGGCAGTAGGTAAGCTCTGTGGGTGGTGGGTTTGCTAGTTTCGCTAGTATCTTTAGGGTATAGTGCTACTCACTCTCGTCGCACAGCATCCCGCCCCAGCCGGGATGGCAGTTGCACTCCCAGGGCGCCTCGCAGTCTCCATTGGCGCAGCCCGGATAGGGGAAGCACTTGTCGCACTGGCTGCCCGTCCAGCCCACCTTGCAGCTGGCGGAGGAGCAGGAAATAAGCTAACCGATATCACTGGAACAATAGTAACTTACCGGCACTCTCCTGGCTTGCGGCAGTAGCCATGCTGTTTGCTGCAATCCGGATCGCAAAGAGCTGCCAGAGAGAGAGGGAGATGGATAAGCTGGCATCTGGAGCTGTCTTCTTGCTACTTACGCGTCTGGCAGAGCAGCCCCGTGTAGCCAGGCAGGCAGAGGCACTCCAGCGGCTTGTTGCAGGTCCCATGCTGGCAGCCCGGCATCGTGGCGCACTCGGAGCAGGTGCGTCCCGCATAGCCAATCCGGCAGCGGCACTCTCCAGGTGCCTCACAATAGCCTCGGGTGCTGTGGCAGCCACTACGACAGCTAGCTGGAGTCAGGAAGGATGGATATAAGGAGTAAAGAGGGAGGCCTAGCTCTAACTTACGTTCCGTACAGAAGAGTCCCGCCCAGCCGGGCTTGCAGATGCACTCGAAGGGCTTGGTGCAGCCGCCATGCTGGCAGCCTGGCAGCGGGATGCACTGGTCGCAGAGCTCGCCGCTGTAACCAATGCGGCAGCGACACTCCCCCGGACGCTGGCAGTAGCCTGGGGGTAAGAGATCAGGATATAGGTTGTGATCTCGGAAAGGATTTCTCCTACCCACCGTTCATGGGATCGCAGCTACGGCGACACATGGGTACCTGGCAGAGATCGCCCTGCCAGCCAGGCAGGCACTTGAAATCGCCCTTGTCATCGCAGATGTAGTGAGCGTTCTGCTTCGGCTTTTCGCAGGCCTGGAGTCCATTGGATTCTCATTAGATTCTTTATATATACTCCGATTTTCCAGGTCTATTTAACTCACTCTTTGCTTCCACAGGGGCACATTCGTGTTGGTGCTTTGGCGGGCCTCGAAGTTGCGTCGGAAGGCAGCGGTGTTCTCCAGGTTAATGGCAGCAATGGCAATGGCCACCAGCAGGAGGCTCACCTGCTGTGCGGGCCACATGGCTACTAGGGTAAGCCTTAAAGCTTTGACTGAGGAGGCACTCTTTTACGGAGACAGAGAACCTTCTTGAAGAAGTGCAGAAACTGGGAGCTTATGAATTATTGGCTAGAAAACAAAAATGCTTTCGGCCAAGTCTAGAAACCAGAGGCTAGCAGACCGCAGACCGTTAAAAGAAATCGACGCAACGACGGCCCGTCACAATTAACATGTTCGAAGAAAGACAACTTTCCTCGCGGCCCGAAGAATGGGAACCAAACCAGCGACTTCTGATGAATCACCTGGGCCAGAAGAAGGCACTACTGACGCGGCTGACAAGCTGGAGAATGCAAATCAAGAACGGGAATCACTCGAGTCTTCGGGTTCAGCTGCAGGTGCTCCTCGGACAGGTGCTTCTCTGTCTGCCTTCGCTTTGGGACTAATCAATTAGCCGTCAGCTCAGGCTCTAGACCTGGCTCTTTCTTCTGCTGCCAGAGCCCCGCTCTTTCTACGCCTTTCTTCTGAGAGAGAGAAAGAGCGGAAGAGAAAGAGAGAGAGAGAGAGAGAGGAGCACCTGGAAAATGGGGTCAATCAGCTGAGAGAACTCCACTTGGCTCGGCTAAGTCGCATTCACCTGGTCTAAGCCACGGCACAGTGGGTGCGAAAGCAATATGCTCAACATAAATTTCACAAAGATCTATTTTTATAAATCCTTGCTTTGTATTCTTTAAAGTCACCCAACAAGTTGTGGAAAATTGTAAGATCTTCGTTGGGTCCAGAGCTCTGTGGGAGATGGTGGGAATGTAGGGAAGAGAAGTAAAAGAAACCAAGTGCCCGGATTACTTTAAAATTATACTCGTTCTTTATTGAATGATCGCTTTATTGGTTTAATTATAATTTTAATTATTATTTCGACATTCGTGTGTGTGTGTGTGTGTACCTAAAATCCAGATTAATGCTAAGATCCAAACGTTAATTCCGACTCCAGGGGGGGTGATCCGTCGTCGGTTCGGGGACTTGCTGAGAGGGACTTGGGCTTCTCTCCACGTGTGCGTGTGTGTGTTTGTGTAGGTCGAAGACTGAACTAACGATTAGACGGATACAAATACAGATACAGATACACTCATACACATTCATATATATATAGTATATATATATAGAAGGGTTCTTTCGCTACGCAGCCCGATGTTAGGCGGTCCTGATGACTTAGTCTCTAGTTTCTAGTATTATCCGATCCAAGAATGACCCCGGCTTGAGGTGCTGGGGGCGGGGGTTTCCTAAGCTACTTAGAGGCACAGCTCACCGGAGAAGGAGTGGGCTCTACTCCGGATCGCTCCTCTGGCGAGACACAAAAAAAAAAAACACATACCTCTCACACTCTCAGGCTATACTGGTTCTTAATCCACTGGCTTAATGATTAAACTCTTATATACGATGGAGTACTTGTGTGTGTGTGGGGGGGGGGGGGGGGGGGGG
>VNKB01006726.1:0-47466 GCA_008042735.1 Drosophila leontia | reverse complement strand
AATATAAAATAAAATAAAAATATAAAATAAAATAAAAATATAAAATAAAATAAAAATATAAAATAAAATAAAAATATAAAATAAAATAAAAATATAAAATAAAATAAAAATATAAATTAAAATTAAAATATAAAATAAAATAAAAATATAAAAATTATAATAACATAATATAAAATAAATTATTATATTATTATTATATTATAAATTATTTAATTAATATCAAAATTATAAACGCAGTTCAACTTTACGGCCGGAATCAAGGTGTTTTTCATGGTGGCCGACTGCCGCTTTGCCACCGAGGACAAGGAGCGTTTATCCGATGGCGAAATTCCCATTTTCGACATGGCCGGCTATACGCTGCGCCATCTGACGAAGACGGCACTCGGTGCCCTGCGCGTCTACATGAAGTTCGTCCAGGAGGCGCATCCGGTGCGGCTCAGGGAGATCCATGTGCTGAATTGCCCCTCCTACGTGGACAAGGTGATGGCCGTGGTGAAGCCATTTATCAAGAGCGAGGTCTTCAAGCTGATCCACTTCCATTTGCCGGGGGCAGAGACGCCATACCGGCACTTTCCGCGCTCCATGCTGCCGGAGGAGTATGGCGGCGAGGCGGGCAAAATGGCTGACCTGAAGGCCAAGTGGATGCAGTTGCTCAAGGAGCAAAGGTACATGTTTATATACCCGAATAAGCTCTTATTATTTTACTATTTAATTCTTTTTAGGGACTATCTGATGGATTCGCAAAACTGGCAGATGAACAAGCTCAAAAAGGGCAGCCGGGGCAAGTCCCACGATGCTGCAGCCTCACAAATTTCACAAAATCTTCGCAGCCTGGAAATAGATTAACAATTGGATTTAAATATGTTATATTTAATTACATGTTAAATTAATGCCTTAATTTTTCCGATTGTATCTGATATTTATGTGCTAAGTTTTAGAGGGTATATATGTATTTCGTGTTTATGGGAAATCGTAGGGGAAACTCGTTAGTTTTTTATGGATTTTTTGTTTGTTTTTTCTTTTTTTCTGATTCAATTCCCCAGCTGGGCTTGGGTTTATGTTAATAAATATGTTTAATATATGTTTTAAAGTTATTATATATTTATTGCAATGTAAATATTTTGGTAAACAAGTGTACTTTGGTTTTATTTTATGCAAATAAATGGAAATAATTGAAAATCGAAACAAGTTTTCAAAATCTATACTTAACTTTGCCGCCTGAAAGTATGCCATAAATTGGAAATATGGTGGACTGCCTTGGCTGACATAAAATCATGTTAACAATTACAGTGAAGACTCAGTAAGATCGCTTTTCTTGAAAAAAGATTTAAAAATTTAATAAAATTAAACAATTTATTATACAAATTAAAATAAATTAATAAAACATTAATTTTACAGAAACAATTTTATTAAAACGTTGTTGAAAATATTTTTTATAATAAAAATTGTTTTTTTACAAAGACAAATATATTGTTTAATTAATTGGGTTTGTCTGTATATTTTTTTATTTAATATTTTATTTGTTTTTGACTTGTTTTTTGAAGAAATAAATTTCCAAAATCGTATGTTTATTACCAAAATAAGAATAAAAAATATTTGCCTGTAATTACAATCAATTTTTCTTGTCAGCTCGGCAAAGAAATATAATTAATAATAATTATTAATAATTTTTATCTTTGAAACCAACAGAAATACACTAGAAAAAAATGCACTATAGTGAAGTTATTATATCATGCCCAATTCGACCTTCGCAGAGTGCGGGAGAGAGAGCCAATCCTCGGCAATTCACCTCAAAAGTATCTCGTAGAACGATCTCTTCCACACGATAGGGAGAGCACAGAGCAGAATTACGCTCTTCTACTCTCACAATCTGCCTCTCGGCTGCTGAGCGAATGCCTTCGGCTGCCTTCGGCTGCCTTCGTATCGCTTCGTCTTGTAAAGAAACCTATAAATACAAGTGCAACCAAGCCATTCGAAAAAAAAATTTTTTTGTACAAAATTTAACGTCACGGCTCCGTCGTCGCGGAAAATTAAAAAAAAAAAAGTAATAAAAAAAATCCAGGTTTCAACTGCTATTTCCCGCTGTTTAACGTTATTTTCAATTAGATTTTCGACGGGAAAAAAGCCGAATTGGCAGCACCTGGATCGCCGCGACGATCGCACTTCCAAACGCGACGCGACGCCGGATCGATCGATCGCAGCTATATTTTAATACCCGATTTCGATACCCAAAAAAACCGACTCTGATTTTTTTTCCTGTTGCCGAAGATCAGTGTGAAAAGAATCAAAAAGAAAGTGAATGAAAAACAGGTGCTAAAAGTGAGATAGTGTCTCAGGATCACTTGGATCTTTTGGAGTAGCCGCAAAAAAAAAAATAAAAATAAAAAACCCACGAAAACATGAAGCCTGCCGCGATTTGAAAGGCAGACGGAGAGAGAGCAGAGAAGCAAACAAACAAGTGAAGAAGCGAAAAAGTGAGTGATTTATATACTAAAGATACAGATGCAGATACAGATACAGATACAGATACAGAACATAACAGAGCCAGACACAGAGTCCCAGGTTATTATTATTTGTGCCCACTTTTGCCTCCGCAATCTCCTCGATCTGCCCGATCTCCTCGATCTCCGTTCCACCATCTCCACTACACATGATGTATGCTATATATGCTACATGCTACATGCTATATATGTTGTGTTATGGTTTATGGCTTATGTCGGGGTCGGGTCGGCCCCGACTACTCTCTGTGTTCTGTTTCTGTTTCTGTTTCGGAAGCGGGGCTAAATGGGGATGCCGGACGCAGACACACACCGAAATGGAATGGAATTGAATTAAATCAAATGATAAAAAATATAAATCGAGTGTAGAAACAGTGGCGGCCCTCTGTGTCAGTGCAGAAACAAAAAAACAAATAAGGCAAAAAAGCATAAAATTCAAAAATCTGAAACAGAAACTAAAACTGAAATCGAGAATTGGGTTTAAAAAACAGAGGCCCCTCGGCTGGCTTAGCAAAGATACAACTACAGCTACAGATACAGATACATTTTCAGCTACAGATACAGCTACACAGCGGCGGAAGGAAAGATGCAATGCAAAGGGCAGCATCCGCACTTGTTCCTCTGCTGCTCTGTAAATAAATAGAGAATACGTTGAACTCTTCCTTACATAATCAGGGGGGAACAAAAAGCAGGGAGCCGCATCACACATCCATCCATCATCCACAGCTCCCTCGAAAAATCCGTACCGAAACCCGTGCCGTTCTGCGTAAAAATAAGTTGCAGATACATTACACAGATAGAGATACAGATACAGCTGTGGATGTACTGTTGGCTCTTGGCTGATTGCATCTTCTATTGATTGGAATATTATTTATTATTATTATTTCCAGTTTTTGGCTTTGCTTCACTTTCAAAGCAATTGAGTTAACACCTGGGATTCCCAATAAAAACTGGTCATTGCTGGGGGTACTTCAGTGAGAATCTCTCTTTGGCTTTAACTGTAAAAGCTCTAAAAACACACACAAAATTTCACTAAAATTGTTTGACCAAATGCCGCTTGATCAGGTGGCTTTGCCTTCCTCCTCCTCCATCATCATCATCATCATCATCATCATCATGTTCATTATCGGTTGTTGTTTTTTCCATTTAATTCCCTGCCTCTGCTTGCTGCTTAATGGTTTTGTCGCGTTTCGGAATTTACACAACCGCCATAGAACACAAAACGTAAAAAATACAAAGCTAAAAACACACAAAAAACAAACATCAGCAGCTGAAAACAAAAGCAGCAGCGATTCAGAACTCAGAATCATAAAATTCGTGAGCATTCAGCTGACAGTTTAATAAATGCTCTCGGCTATGCTCCCCGCTTCCCACAGCCACCCACCATTTGCTGCTGATGCTGTGCAAGTGGGCGGGATGCTGTCAAGATTCCAGAGAGAAAGAGAGAGAAAGAGAGAGAGAGAGAGCGTGGAGGGGTCAGGGATTGGGTAGTAAAAACACGAGATCAGTAGCTCTTGGAATTCCTCAAGATATTCCAGAATCATAAGAGATTCAGGCTGGGTTTTAGGGATGAAAGAATATTTGGTAAACTATTTTATTTAAATTAAAATATATAGAGGGAATGTTTTTTAAGCTATGATTACAAATAAAAAGAAACAAAATGAATAATAGTAAAAATAAGAGGGAAGTATGATCATAAAAATATAGGAAATATTTCTTCTAGAAGATGAAAAAACCTAGTTTTCTTGGCCTGATTACCCTGACTTCTCTCTTGGACAAAATTCTTAAAGTCTCTGCTCCAAGATTATGAGTTCCACATAAGTTCAAAGTAGACTCTGAGGGATCTCCGGCTTCTGCCTCTACGATCTTCTCAAATCTCCATTTGCTGCTTCTATGATCTCCTCTGATCTCCGCCTTATGTTTCTTCGATCTTCACCTGCTGCTTCTACGATCTCTTATTCTTGCTCCGATCTCCGCCTGCTGCTCCTCCTCTGATCTCCACTAGATGATTCTACGATCTTCTCCTACGATCTCCACTTACTGCTGCTCCTCCAATCTCCTCATAATCCTCCTTCGATCTCCACTTACTACTGCTCCAATCTCCTTTGAATCCACCTCCAATCTCCGCCTGCTTCTGCTGCAGTTCGTCGTTTTGTTTGGATGTGCAGTTCGTTTTAGGTCGCATGATAAAAATACGCAAATTTCCTCTCTGTGGGTTGATTTGCTTGATCTTTTGGCAGCGAGACAACTGCCAGGTGCTGATGGCCAAGTGAATGTCCCTTTTCCCTGACCCATTTCGGCAGGGCAGGCTCCTCCAGTTGCTAGACTAGACATACATGCCCCCAGCTCCCAACTGCTCAGCCTCAATTAGTGCAGCACAAGAGGAAGAAAAGAAAACGCAACATGATTTAAATTGCTGTCACTGTCAGTTGTCAGACAGCGGCGACAACAACAACAAAAATAAATACTGTGAAGGCAGAGGGCGCAGCACGAGCTACACAGAACAACAGAACATGTATCTTATAGATACACGCCCGCTGAGCTGACATAATAATCCCAAAGAGAGAGAGAGAGAGTCTCCTCCAGTCGTCTTGTCTTGGCCAGAAGTCAGCCACATGTGCAAGCAAAAAAATGTGCCCCTTTTTCAGTTTGCCCGCTTTTTTTTTTGTTTTTTTTTTTTAAGTTTTTCTGATTTCTTAGCTGTCACTCAAGCTGTCGGAGAAAACTGGCAGCCATGATCCACATTCGGTTGGATAGAAGCAAGAGGTGGTGCCATTTGGTTAATAATTCAGAGCACGATCGCAGTATACTATGTAGATGGGATCTCGACCAAAATCTAGAGTAGAGAGAGAGAGAGTGGGTGGGTGGGCACGGGGGGGCAGCCCTCTCTATTTGGTTTGGCAAGCCGGAACTATTATAGAGATAGATATATATAGAGATGGATATATATAGTGTGATACACTCTAATTAGCATAATGAAACGAGCTTTTAATGAGCCGGGAGGAAGCGTGGGCCTTCTAGGGGCCGAAAGACTTCCGATTAGAAATTCATTTGAAATAAGAGTCGTAAAGTCAGCGGCGATCACTTGCTGTAACCTCATGTTGCACATGCTAATGAGGTTCCCTGGGCACTCTCCATTTCCCAACGCCGCAGACTTCCACTCTGGACTCTTCACTTTACGATCTCCACTATCGAACTCTCTACTACCAAATCCCTCAGTACTAACTCTCCTCTGCGCGCTCTCCACTTGGCACACCACTACATACTCTCCACTCCATACTCTCCACTCCATACTCTCCACTCCATACTCTTCATACCGCACTCTCCACTCTCCACTCTCTACTTCACAAGTTCCACTCTCCATTCACCCTTCTCCACCACCCACTATTGTCCTCTCCAATTCCCACTCTCCACACTCCCCTCTCCACTCTCCCCCCTCTATTCACCCCCTTCCTACTCTCCACTCTCCACTCTCCACTCCGCACTTGTTTAATTGTCAATTGATCGCCAATTCCCATTTCCCTCGATCGATCGAATCCATCCGCTTTTAGAACCCGAACCCGAACCCGAGACCCATAACAAACCCGAGACTGAACCCGAGCCCGCACTTGTTGCTCTCTCCACCGCTGGCCACCTCACGTTCTCCCTGGTCGGATCGGTGGACGAAACCCCACCCGCTGTTGTGTGGACGGTGGCCATAATGGTTGATTTTAATTAAATATTTCTTCTTCCTGTTGTTGTTTCCCTCGTTTTTCGCTTGTTCGCTCTATGACAAAACCCGGGACTACAGTTCCAGTTCCAATCCCGTCCCATTCCCCATTCCCCCTTCCCATACCCAACCCCTTACCATAAAACCCCTGCCTTCCGCTTTCCGCTTCCCAGTTCATGACAAGTGCACGACCTCCCTGTCAGAAAGAGAAAGAGCGAGAGAGAGAGTGGGAGTGGGATAACAGAGAGAGAGATATGTTAGAGAAGAGATATTGGTGAGGCTAGGAAAACCCACAGGGTCTTTAGGGACACACTTCTCTTCCAGCGGAAGTGTCTTCCACTTGCCAGCGCCGTCGCGTTTGCCGCATAAATAATAATCGCTGTCTATAATAGTTGATAGTCCAAGGAATATCGGGGAATCGAAGGAGTAGACTGCGGATGAGGTTGGAGCCGGAGCTAGAGCTGGGGCTGGGGCTGGGGGGGATGAGCATTGAACCCAAGCCAAGCCGGCAGTCGGTGGTCGGCCATTAAAGTTGATTGCAAACTGTACGCATTTATGATCGCTCTGATGATGGCGATGATGAGGGAGAACATGATGATGTAGATGTTGGGGAATGATGGGGGAGATAGTGTGGAGCCAGATGATGATGATGGAGATGATGATGAGGGAGCTGGCGTCGCATTATCAGCATTTACATTAGCATGACTATGACCGTTGGCCGTTTATTAGTTTGCCGTTGTGCGAATTATTTTGAGAGGGAGTTGCTCCTCTCCCAGCTCCTCTCTTAGCTCCCCTCTGGGATTTCCTCCAAAAAGATCTATGATATGATCTCCAGCTGCTCGGTTCCCATGGGAAAAAGTCCAGAATTTACCCATAAAAAATCCTCCTCATCATAAAATATTTTCTTTTTTTTGTTTTTTATGCAGAATTATGTTGCCGCCAAGACTCCCAGCGGAGTTGGTGCTGGACCAGGATGAGGAGGAGATGCACACAATGTTTCACAAGCGAAGGCGACGAAGGAGCAGCTGGCTGGAGGGTAGACCTGCCTGCCTCACCCTGCTCCTAATGCTACTATTCTATACAGCAGCCGCCTGTACAGCCGCCTCACCCGCCACTACAGAAGTGTCTGCCCCAGATGATCCTCCTCCTCCACCTTCGTCTGCCATTAGCTCCTCCGCCAGCAGCAGCAGCTCACCCTGTGCCCCCCAGCACTGGTGGGACTCGCAACGTGACCGTTGCACGGCCTGCACTAGCTGCCATGGTGAAATGATACCGCTGCGTCCCTGTCAGCTGCACACGGACACCATTTGTGGTTCCATCTATGACCTCAAGATCGATTGGGTGGTCCTGGCCAAGACAGAGCCCAACTGGAAGGAGGTAAGCAGGTCTAGGGTAGCCCTAATATGTCTCTTGTATTTATTTTACTTTATTTTGCAGCGTCGAAAGTCCTCGGAGTACGAGCACTTTGATCAAAACGCTGCTCCTTTGCAGCATTTGAGCCATGAGCAACTGCAGCAGCTGCATGAGGAGGCCACGGCGGCCGCTGCCTGGGCTTTGGACTGGCAGACCGGTGTACTCTATGTGGCAGTGCTCACCTGCCTGGTATTTTTCTCTGTGGCCGCCTGCATACTCATCCATCACATGCGCCAGTGGCGCCGCATGGAGCGACGCCTGGATCAGGGTGAGTTTTTTTGCCAAGTTTTTCCTACCATTTCCCCTCTGGTTAGCTCTAGTTTTTCTTACCTCGAAATATATATGTATGTGTTTGTGTATGGCTTTCACACGCTCCTCCTCCAGCTCATTAGCCATTCAGAGCTCGTTCCAAGGGCTCAGTCCCAAAAACGCACAGAACCGATCTCCCTGCTTGGCATGCCCGACCATCGCTCACCTGCTGCTGCTGCTGCTGCTGCTTTGATTGATCCCGGCCCTAAGCAGCATAAAGCCGGGATCAGACCATAGCATACATATTTATAAGGCGACGGGCCAGAACACGACACTTTGATGTATGGGAATCTCTGCCCGGCATCGCCAAAGAGGTCTGGGTCGCAGAATAGCTGCACGAGTTGATGAAGGCAGCTCCAAGGCATATTAAAGAGTTGCAGCATTGTAAAAGCTATGGAGGAGTGGTGGAGGAGGAGGTGGTGTAGAGGAGGTGGAGTGGAGTAGGAGGAGTGGAGTAGGAGGAGCAGAGGAGACCCTGTGCCAAAGTAGAACGAAACGTCCAAATATTTTGCCATGCCATTTGCATGCCAATGGAGGAGCTGGCACTGTGCCTGTGCCGGTGCCTCTGCCCATCCCCATCTCAAACTTGACCGAAGAACGGGAGTCTCTGCTTTGCCCAAATGGAGCATATCCCATACAAACACACAAAGATACTAATGGAGAAGGAGCTCTCTCTTTGAGAAAGGCCACATGTGGAGGCAGAATAAAAAAAAAAGAAGATCGAAATTAAATGGAAAAGTCGATATGATAATGATACATCCCTCCTCTTTTCAGACTTCTCTGGGTAGTAAATAACTCCTTAAAAAGATATAGTATTCTCTCAACCTTTAAGGACTTATCCCTTTTCCCAAATAGACATAGACCATGCTAGATCAACCTATCGCCTAGAGACGCCTCTGCAAAGATTTATGACCTGGTTTTCAATGGGAAAGATTCTGTTAGAAGAAGCTGTTCCTCTGTTTCTGCTGGTAATCATAATTCAGGGCGTGTCACATTGCACAATGCGTGTCCAGTGTGTGGAAAATTTATGGAGGCGAGGAAACTCTAAAAGAGCGGGGTGGGGGGGGCGGGGTCAACCGGGTGCGAAGGGAAGTGCGAAGCGAGGCCGGAAGTGAATCTCGGCGTCTCGGCCAGGTAGCTATCCCTATCCCTATCCCTCTTCCTATTCCTATCCCAATTCCAATTCCAATTTCCATTCCAATTCCAGTTCCAATATGCCCCCCCCCCCCCTGCCACTCAAGGACAAGCGGATGTTTGTGGAAAATTCTAAAATCATGTCACACAAGCAAAAGCAAGCGTGTATTTTTGGGGGAAAACATGTTGTTTTCCCAAAGGCAGCAGGAAATGCCCGGAAGAGGGATGGATTTTCTGTGTGTGTTTGTGTTTTTCAAGTTGTCTATTTTATGTTTTACTGATTTTCTGTATTTTGTATTTTGTGTTTTCTGATTTCTGTTTTCCCTGTTTCATATATATTTTTTTTCCTATTTTCCCTATTTTCTTTATTTTCCCTATTTTTCTTTTATTTTCCTTCGATCTCATCGATAGTTTTAAATGTTAAATGGTGTGACAGCCTCGTTAAAAAGGGGCAGAGCTGGGCTCCCTGCACTTCCGCCCGGCAAAAGAGATCTATAAATATATGCCTTGGGTTTATATATATCTTTATATATCTATATATATCAGTATATTTACATGTATTGGTAGTGATTGAGCATCCACCAGCTGCTGGCCACACTTTCCACGAGTCGCGTTCAAGCGCATCATTGACAATCGCCGGGGCTGCAGCCTCCAGCATCTCGAGCCGTTTCCCCATATCTTTTGATTCCCCTAACCATGTCTTTATCCCCTTTTTTCCCCAGTGTATTTGGCACGCGCTTCTGGCTCCTGGCTTCCTTCAGCTTGGCAGAGGAATCTGTTAGAGCAAGGCACAGCAATAAATTCAACAGCAGAGATCGAGGGAAGCTAAGGAGGAGGAGGAGGAGGAGGAGGAGCTGGAGGGGGATCTGGTAGAGCTGGAGGAGCTCCAAGAGGAACTGAAGGAGAGGAAACTTAAGCAGGAGAAACTGGGGAAAAGGGAAGAGGAGAAGGAGAAGGAGAAGGAGAAGGAGAAGGAGAAGGAGAAGGAGAAGGAGAAGGAGAAGGAGAAGGAGAAGGAGAAGGAGAAGGAGAAGGAGAAGGAGAAGGAGGAACTGTGAGAAGAGCTGGAGAAACTGGAGGCGGCATTTAGAGAAGCCAGAGCAAACCATAGGGTCAGGAGAAGCTAGAGAAACACCCAGAAAAGTTGTGGAAAATCTTGTAGCTTGTATATTTCCATGTTCAGTGTGTGTTTTCCCTTTCCCCTCGATGGTTTTTCGCGCTTCCATAAATAGATTGAGCGGGGGGATGAAGGGGGGGCAAGGAATGGCTCCCAAGATTGGCAAGAAGAGATCTCTGCAAAACATTGATTCCCGTGCCTACTCCTCCTCCAATCATTTCCCTCGTTAAGAAAACTCTCTTCCTGGACTTTGATTTTCCTTGGAAAAACTCAATGCTCACCTCTTTATAGGCACATGTGGCCGGAAAATGGAAAATTTTCTGGGCAAGAAAACAAATTCAAAACCAATTGAACTGCGCAAATTTGAAAATTACAAAAAGAAAAGAAAAAATCGGTGTATTGGAAAAATCGGAAAATGGAAAAACTTGTGCTGGCCTCGCCTGCGTCTTTGTTTTTATTTTTATTTCCATTTTTCCAAGAGATTTTATTGTTCGCCTGCCTTCTGCCAGCGATTTTGTTTATAATAAAAGGCGTTGAACGATGGACGAAGAGAAGACGCACATCGTCGGCGGCGGCGTCTCTCTTGGGCAATGGAACTTAATTTTCATTTTCATTTTCATAGGTTTTTTTTTCTCGTTTTACGTTGTTCTTTTTTTTTTTTTTTTTTTTTTTGTTTGCTGCCAGTTTATAAATAAATGATAAATTATCTGCCGCTGGCCTCGATCAGCTAGCCAGCGGCGCCTCTTGTTTACAATTCGCAACTCATCCGGAGCGGTTTCCTGTGGGCAGTCGCAGTCTATAAACACATCGATCCGATGGCCAAAATCTGAATTCTATAACATTTTCAATTAATATAAAGAACTTAACAGCAGGTAACCTAATATGATATGATATTCCGATTCAGACTCATGAACGATAATAAAGTTAAATAAATAAATAATAAATAAAATGCTACCCGATTGCGGACCTTTTACGACTTCATTTACGGGTATAATCCTGGTAATACGCGATACTTGTCCCCTTCTCGTCCGCTATTCGTCCGTTTGTGCGTCAGTTTTTGATCCTTTAGCAAAACTAAAGCGGAACAGCCTATACTTTGTTCATATTTAATATCTTTTGAGGACATTTTTCGGTTTAAGAAAGGCCCTTATACCAAGAGATAGGATTCCATAGGTTCTAAGTGAATTTTGGCCTGGTTCAGGCTTGGTTCTGGCTAAGATCTGGCTGTGTTTCTGTGGGATTTCAAGTAAATTATTATCTCTAATTTTAGAGAATTTGATTTACTCCTCACCTTGGCTTTGCTTGCTTCTTCTTTTAAACTCTTAGATCCCCCAAAGAAATTTTAAATAAAATTAAATCATTTTTTTCATACCCCTTTCCAGATGTGGAGGAGCTGTCCACCAAGCTGATGGCCAAACTGGCCGAGGTCCAGAGTCTGGATGGCGGCACGTTCTTCATTGGCAATGCGGACGCCTTGCGGGGACTCCCCAGCTCGGCCATGGTGACGGCCACCTCGGCGTCAGTTGCCGCCTCCCATGCAGCGGCGGCGGCAGCGGCAGCGGCGTCCCAGTCGGGAATCTTTCAGCCGCAACACGTGCTGCTGCCGGGTAAGTGTAAAAACCAGATGCCAAAAAAATTGAATCCACTTGAAGGAACCACAGGGAATCAGAGCTCAGCGGGTGGGGGGAGGCAAACCCCTAGGGAAGGGCGGTTAATTAGCATAGCAAAAATATATATAAAAACCTTTTTGTTTTAACCTTCACCAGCTAATACTTATCCTTGTTTTTATTTCCTTTTTTTTTCCTCCACAGAGAAGCGCAGTGGCAAGCACCAGGAGCGACGTGTCCTGAAGGCGCTTCAGCCGGGCAACGTGTACATCGAGGAGAGCAATGTGCCACCTGGTGGCTTTGGGCATGGCCCGGGCATGGGTCAACGCGGGCACAAGAACTAGGCTACACGGAGAGAAACAGAGAGAGAGAGAGAGCATACTTAAGGACTAAGGATTAAGTGAAACGATATTTAAAGAAATATATATATGAAATATGGAAAACTTTGTACAAACAGCCGCTTAAAAGGGGGATCGAAACTATTATTATTTTTTACACAACTAAAAAAATAGATATATATATATATTTATATATAAAATATATATATATGATATACCTATATTATATTATTAATCTTATTCTAATTATAACGACACTTTTTTTTTTTTTTTGAATCGTTANTGTTGACTTGTTTGTAGCTTTGGGGCGGCAGGAGGTTTTGTACATAGAAAGAGGGTTAAATACGACTATAATTATTAAATATATATATATTTTAATATATATAATTAACAAATTTTTCTACTTAATGTAAATACTAAGGCGAACCCACGAACGATAATGGAATGAAGCCAAAGCCAGGCAATATCGGCAGCATATCAGCTACTATATACACGGACCTTATACAGAGTCCTCAGTTCAAGTTAAAACCATATCCAAGAAAATCGATTTAACTGTAACTATAATGCTAGAGAAACCCTACTTATAATAACGATTAATTAATTATTAATTAACTGTAATGTTAGGGCAACAAATGTTTATGTTCTAAGTGCTACAACTATCATCAATCACTGTGTGTGCAAATGAGAATAAAAATGTTCTATGACTACCAGAAAGTTATTTGGTTTTAGGGGAATGGGGGGGTTATATATGTGTTTATATATATATTATATTTTTTATATATTATTTAGGTATTATATATACCATATATATATATTTATTTTTTTTTATATTTTTCAATTGTTTGTTTTTAGTATGTTTAATTGAAAATCTTAAGTCGTGGCAGATTTTTATAATAATTTATTTTGAAAAATCTCCAAAGTGAGCTTTTATAATTCCCAACTGATTCTAACATCCCTGGGGTTAGGTTTAAACAAAGATGAGCCCATGTGATGCTAAATAAGTGCTCTAAAATATTGTGCTATTCCTTAGGTACTTATTCAAAAACATTACTAACATCTCTAAGAGCTCTGTTATCTCCTTAAGTTCTCTAAGATCTAAGATATTTATAGGATTTTCCAGATTTCTGCACTCTCAAAGATCTGTGATATCTCAAACATCTCTGATATCTCCAAGATACAACTTCTACCTTACTGGCTGGCACCTAAGTGTCTACACTCAGGGCATCCTAATGGAAGTGTCGCCTCAGGAAAATCAAGATCTTTCTGAAAACAACCAAAAAAAAAAAAACACATGTAGTAGAGGTGCCTTTCCCAAAGATGCACACACAACTAATGGGCGGGCCAAAGGCAGCCCAGGAAATGTCTTTCAGCCTTTCAGTGGAAATGAAAATGAAAATGGAAATAGGCACCTCCCACTCCTCCTCGAGCGAGCGTTGGGTGCATTTTTCATTTGGCATTTGCATTTTACGAGAGAATTGCTGTCCCCAAGTTAACATTGAAAATGGCCAGCGACCGGACGGGGGACAGCGAGGGGCGAATGCCTTTGCATTTATTAATGCTGCCTGCTTTGCAGTTGCACAATCTTAAACGATTGCCACTTGTGGTTGTGCACACACAACAATGTGTGTGTTTTGCCATTATTGCCGCCGTCTCTAATTCCCAATGAAATCCGGACTGCGAAACGGGCAAAACATTTCCAATGAAAAGCCGATGCCCCCCCCAGTCCCAGTCCCAGTCCCAGTCCCCGACTATTGACCATTCCGCTCACGAAGCCCCAGAGTTTCTGATTGGAGATTGCTGGATTCCGTGGCCAGCAGCAGCGGCAGAAATTAATTAGCCGCGACGTGGCATAAATTAGCAAGAGCGGGCAGAAAGCAGTAAGCAGAAGCAGAAAGCAGAAGCAGAAAGCCCAAGCTGAAGACAGGCTAGCAAAGAGTTCAGAGTCTATTGGGGGATATTAAATTAATTAATAAATAATTAATAGCTGATCTTTGGGGTCCATAATTATCTCTGAAATATATTCTATATTTCTATATTTCCTATATATTTTTTTCTAAATTTTTTCTATACTTTTAATATAATTTTGGGGGAAATTACCACCAATTTATTAAGCAAATATTTGATTTTTAAGTCAATGATTAGCTTTAAAATATATTTTTTTATATTATATAATTATATATTTTTACTGTATCTTTTATATATTTTTTCTATATTTTTTATGTATTTTTTATGAATTTTCATATATTTTATATAAATTTTTGCGGTAAATTAATACCAAATATTATTCAAATATTTGTTCTTTTAGTCCATGATTAGCTCTGAATATATTTTTAGTTTTTTCTATATTTTTTTTATATTTTCCTTATTTAAAAAAATTGAATTTACTAAAATAACCCCAAAACCCAATCTTTTATCACCTTACTTCAGCTCAAATTTCACTCTAAATCCTTTTTTTTTCTGTCAGAAATTCATTATTAAATTATTAAAAAAATAAGGTGATCTATTTTTAAATTAATTTAATTTTTAATATAAATTTTAGCAATTTAAAAAATACGCCTCTATTTAGTAAATTTGTTTTTGTTTTTAAAATTTTTGGTTTTATTGGACTTTTCATGCCAGCTTTGATCTAATTTCTGTAATAAAGTGATCCAACGGGATATCCGCTTTGAGGCCCTCCAACTCCTCAGCGATTTTCCGCTGGCGCCGTCAGTTCCGATTTCAGTTTTCTCAGTTTCCCAGTTTCCCAGCTGCGATGTGATACCCAAGAGGCTGTGGCACATGCCAAACTCATTTGTGGTACTTTTAAAATGCAACAGGCAACCAGGAGAACGCTGGGAAAAATCAGCTTGAAGAAAGAGAATCTTAAAAATATAAAATAATATTATAATAATATATTTTAAATAATTTTTAAATATTTAAATCGAGATCAAATCCTTTAGATATATGAGCTTAAATAATTCTCTTAATATTTTAATGAAAATATGTAAATATAAATTTTAATACATCGATAAGTATCGTATAAAATATATATAAATATATCCAATAATTATACAGTATCAATATATCTATAGAACATTGAAAAAAATATAAATATAAAATTTAATAAATTAATCACATTTTTTTTTATCGATTATAGTCCGATATTAAAACAGTATCGATATATTCAGAAGTTCAGTTAAGGTAAATTAAACAGGGTCTTCCCTATTGTATATTTTAGGTTTAATTTAAAAATAAATATAAGATTTAAGAAATATTTTTTTATGAAAAGAAACTCAGTAAGGCATGTATTTTTTTCCAGTGCACCAGCCACCGAGAGGGAAACCCGACGCTTGACGGAAGAGGCTGCATCTGCGGCAGCTGTCCCGAGATGCACTTGAGATCGTAAAAAGCGGAAGGGCGGAAGGAAGTGGCCATTAGCCGGGGGCCGGGGGCAGGGGCATCTCCAGCTGCTTGTTTACTAGACGGAAGATACTCGATATACTTGCCGTTGGAAATTAATGGGCATGGCCAATTGCTCAATGAATCAAAAATAGCGCCACGAGGCGAACTCTGGCGGGGATCCCATTCGATACCATCGGGCGAGAGGGTTCGCCTCGGAATGTGCACGTCGTTGTCGCGCTGGCATTTTTGGCTTTCTGGCACTTGGCCATCATCATCAAACTGGCTAACTGACTAGCTGGCCAGCTCTGGCCGGCTGACTGGCTGTCCAAATGTGGTCAGCAAAGGCGTTTGATACGCTCTGCAGGCCCCCCCTTTTTTGGGGACTCGATTTGAATTTGGCCGCGAGCAAATAATAATGGTGATTGCGGCGCTTTTGGCCCGTTTCCGTTGGCCGAGAAATGCCAATGGGGCGGCGGAAATGCGAAACAAAAAATTGCAAAACGTAAACAGAAGACGGGGGAAAAACGTGTGCAAATGGGGGGCAATTGATGGGAAAACCAAAGGGAAAACCATGGGGAAGAAACGCAATAAACAAAAAACAAACAGCCCGACAGGAAGTAAGTTTTGCTGCCGGAAGTGCAGCTGCTGTTGGAAATCTTTGGCTTTAAAGGGAAATCAGATAAGATGAGATGAGATTATCCGTTGGCCAAAGTTTATCTTGGATCTAAAATCCGCTGGATTTTCAAACAAAGCTTTTCCGCAGCTGGTTTGGTTGTCTGCTAGCCGAAGAGTGCGTTTTGTAAGCAAAGTTTTCTAGTTTTTCTTATCTTAGTTTTCTTTTAAAATGATTTTCAATATTTTCCCCTCTTAATAAATATATTTATATTTCTTTTTTAAAACAAGAATAATTACCCTAAGAATTCAATAAAAATCTTTAAAAATGTAGTTTTCCTCCCCACACATGGCCTCCTAGATTTCCAGCCTCCACTTTTGCCCGAATTTCATCTAGTAACTATCCCAAGTAGGCCCTGGCTTCGGTGTCTTTAGCATTCTATATCTTGTTCCTAGTCTTGTCGTAGCTTTCCCATTGCTAAGCGATCAAACAAGGGATTCGGACGTGTGAACAAAAAAATAAATAAAAAGTTACAGAATTTGTTGGCCTAAATTGTTGTCGGGAAAAAAGTTTTGTATTTTTTCTAAAGTTTATTTAAAAGAAGTTTGTGTATTTTTGTTGATAAAATGCTTCCGGTTAATGTAAACAAGGACGCGGCCGCCATGAAGGAATCCTTTCACAAGGAATCCCAAGACAAGAAATCCCTGAAGGAAACCATTGACGAATTCCTTAAGCAATACCCCAAGGAATCCGTCAAGGAATCACTTGAGGAATCCCTTAGCGAATTACCCAAGAAATCCCCTAAGAAATCCCCTAAGAAAGCTCTTCAAGAATCTCCCAAAGAATCTCCGAAAGAATTTCCCAAGGAAACCCCCAAGGGATCCATAAAAGAATCTCTTGAGGAATCTCCCAAAAGATCCCCCAAGGAGACCTTCAAGCAAGAATTCCTCAAGGAATCTAACAAGAAATCTCTCAAGAAATCCCCGAAGAAATCGGCCAAGGAGACACTCAAGGAGAACCCCAAGGAGACCCTTAAGGAAATCCTCAAGGAAACCCTCAAGGAATCCATCAAAGAGACCAACGTGGAACTTCTCAAGGAATTCCCCAAGAAGACACTTAAGGAGACCCCCAAGGAAACCCTCAAGGAAACCATCAAGGAATCCCCCAAGGAGACTCCCAAGGAGATCCTTAAGGAATCCAATGAATCCCCCAAAGAAACCCCCATAGAAATCCCCAAGGATACTATCAAAGAAACCCCCGAAGAAACCCCCAAGGAATCCCACAAAAAGGACTCTTTTTACGAGGAAACCTCCGCTGATATCCTCAATGAGAATATCCGCAATGAGACACTTTATCTAGATGCCATTGAAGCCACTTCAGATACTTTACCCTCGCTTCTTACAGGTAATTCCCCCCAAGACGCCTTCGGTTCCTTCAGATAATTCTACAGATTGCTCTTCTTTGCTCCACAGATACCACTGTCTTCGAGGAGTTTGGTTCTCAACTGGAGTTTTTCCAACGATCCAAGGAGATCGCCGACACCTTCAACTGGACCATCTTGTTCCAGCCGAACCGCTTGCCTCCTCGCTTGGAGCGTCTCATCTACTGGCGTAAGTTCACTAAATCCGGCTTGACTTTCGTCGGTGGATTGGCCCTTCTCCTGGCCCTCAACCGCTTCTCCGTGATATTTGTGGTGCCCTTCTTGCTGCTGCACCTGATGCTGGGATCTGTGACACTGCGCATGTTCAAAACCGTAATGCGCACCGCCAATATCCCTTACATAGCTCATGATTTGCTTGATTACGACAATTTGGTGCTGATCCTGTCGCGGGAGAAGGTGCAGAATGTGACCGGTTCGTTGGCGGAGGGATTCAATGACTTGCTTGGCCATCTCATAAATTTGTTTCTATTTAAAAACGCCTGCGACTCGATGCACTTGAGCATTTTTCTAGTCTCGTTGGCCATGCTGGGTAGAATGATGAATGGCATGACCATGGCCATTTCGGGTGAGTGCTTTTTTTTTTTTAGAGATTTTGTGGATTAAAAGAGGGTTTTGAGTAACTCTTTTTCTTTCAGTTTATATTTTTATGTTTACCATTCCAAAGCTATACGAGCTGAACAAGTCTTTCGTTGACCACAAACTGGAGTGCATGCGGAAGTACCTGACCACAGTGGTCCATAAGTATGGAGACTACGAGTCTTTATATTATGTTTTACTTTAAATGTGTTTTTTTTTGTTCTCCTTCAGGTTCCGTGAGGCCCTTGAACACTAGACAAGGACAAGGCACAAAGCACTGGGGGGTATTTACAACAAGCAAAAAATGCAAGAAAATAACTGTATAAGCTTTTTTGGCCAATATTATTACTGAAATAAACTTTACTTTGGAGGATTTTTATGTTAAATAAATAAAAACTATTTAATGTTGTTATTAATAAAAAACTGTATCCATCAGTTGTCTTACCAAAGACCTTAAAACAATCAAGATGCCTAACGCCATTTGATTTTGCGGGTTCTAGAGCTTGCAGTTGCTGAATTTTTAGATTTTGTTTGTGCAAAAGGGACTGTTTATTGCGTAAAATTATATTTAATATATAATTAAGACAAATAATACATAAAACAAGGGGTTTCTTGATGCGAATAGTATATTTTTGATATATAATTAAAAGAAATAATAAAATTAAATAAATATTTTATATATACAAATAAATGTTAATGATATTATATTACGGTCTACATTAATCGTTTTCATCTTTAAAATATTATTTACAAAGAGAGTTTGTAAATTTGATTTTATTATCTTTATTCTTTTTTTTTCTTCTTTCTTTCTTTTTGTATTTTTAATTAAATTTTATAATTTAAGGAATCACAAATTTAATACAATAAGCCTTCTTATGCGGGTTATATATTGTCTTTAATAATATTATTATCATTTATTTATTTTTATTACTATTTAATATTATTTCTTCTAGGGCTTTAGTACTTTTATTACTTTTATAAAGTACATTAAACCTTTAAGGAGTTTCCAGAAAAGAAAATCAAAAACAAGCACAAAATACATTCTAAAATTAAAATAATACCAGTATTTAAGCAACTGAAAACCAAACCCTGCCTTGAACTCTTTGTCAAAATCGAAAATCAGACAAAACATATTCGCCTTTGACCAAATCAGAGCCTGTGGTTTGCCTCGAGCTCCCATATTTCAGTATCTTTTTGTTATTTCTTTCAAGTCCTTTGCGGCATGTACTCCCCCGAACGGTGGAGCATCTGCAACTCCAGCTCTGACGACGACGACGACGACGACGACGACGACTTGACACGACTGCGCTTCCTCGTCGAGCATCGACGGCCACCGACTGCCAACGGGCAGCGCAGCAAGGAGGAGCAGGAGGAGGAGGAGGCGATGTCGGCGGGCTACCATACGGAGGAAGATGATCTGAATGCCTTCGAGCGACGCCTGGAGGAGCTGGCCGCTGCCGATAGGCCGCGTACCGTTCGCTGGCCGGTGGTCCTGGGCACAATCTTTGCCTGCACCGCCATCAGTGCCTGCCACTGGCTGGAGAATGTGCGTGAAAGCGATTCCCTTGTCCTGCGATCACTCTCCAGTCGCGGTGCCCTGGCCCTATCCCTGGCCACCATTGTCGTGATGATCCTCTATGGCGTCAAGCAGGTCATCAAGCCATGCCCGAGCCCGGCTGTGGAGAACACACGGGATGCCCTGGCCATGTTCCGTCTGAATTGCGACAACGATGGCCGTCTGGCTCGGATGCCACCGATACCCAGAAATGCTGCTCCGAGGGCATCGTTACGTAATGCGCGTTGACCACAAATCACAGAGAATCAGAGTGTCTCTCGGTACATGTATGTTGATGAAATTGTTGTCAAATAAATTTCAATGGTAGTGGAGGCGGTCTAAAATATCAGTACAAAGAATGGGATTTTATTTGGATTTTATTTGGAGTTTATTTATATGTTATTTGGATTTTATATGGATTTTTATGGAATTTTATTAAAATTTTATTTGAAGTTTATTTGGATTTTGTTTAGATTTTATTTGGATTTTATTTGGAGTTTATTTGGATTTTGTTTGAATTTAATTTGGAGTTTATTTGGATTTTGTTTGAATTTAATTTGGAGTTTATTTGGATTTTGTTTGGATTTTATTTATATTTTATATGGATTTTATTTTGAGTTTATTTGGATTTTATTTAGATTTTATTCAGATATTGCTTAGATTTTATTTAGATTTTATTTAGATATTGCTTAGATTTTATTTGGATTTAATTTAGATTTTATTTGGATTTTATTTGGAGTTTATAAGGATTTTATATGGATTTTTATGGAATTTTATTCAAATTTTATTTAAAGTTTATTTGGATTTTGTTTAGATTTTATTTGGATTTTATTTGGAGTTTATTTGGATTTTGTTTGGAGTTTATTTGGATTTTGTTTGAATTTAATTTATAGTTTATTTGGATTTTGTTTGGATTTTATTTATATTTTCTATGGATTTTATTTTGAGTTTATTTGGATTTTATTTAGATTTTATTTAGATATTGCTTAGATTTTATTTGGATTTTGTTTGGATTTAATTTGGATTTTATTTGGATTTTCCTTTGATTTTATTTGGATTTTATTTGGATTATTTTAGGATTTTATTTGGATTTTATTTGGATCTTATTTAGATTTAGATTTAGATTAAAAATCCCCCTTAAAAAGAAAAGGAAGAACAAAATAATTGCAAATTTACCTGCAAATAATGATGATTTCTAGATGTTACCTATATATTTTTAACTTAAGACCAAATTCAACGTTTGTACCTGTAATAAAAACAACTTACTCCTCCAATTTCAAACAATTTAGACAAGTATGTTTTTATTTTAATTTGCATACACACAAAAAGGTCTTTATTGTTTCGCTTTTATGGTTTTTTGGTTTTTCTTCTTTGTTTGTTTTTGTTTTAGTTGCTTTTAATCTCTTTGTTGTTTTGGTTTACTTGAGTTTTTGGTATTCTTTTTTGGAAATACATAGTTCTGCTGTTCACTAAATACATTTGAGTTCGAAATTCGAATACTCGATTCGTGGTGTTCTGGGGTGTTCGGTTTGGAATGCTGTTTGAAACCAAAAATCACTTTGTTGGGCTTGACAAACGAAAAGCTTTGACACTGTGTCCAGTTTTTGGTCTTTCTGGACTCAATGCCGCGTAACTGAGTCAATGAGTGTTTACTTGTTTCCTTTGTACTTTACGGAAATGAGTAATGAGTACTATATTGAGTTTATTCGTTATTCGATTTCGATTTCGATTTGTTAGCTTTGCGTTTACACTTGGTTGGTTCCACGTCTTGGTTAATGGGGCTTTCGCTTGGAATACATAAAATTCTGTCATAGTACAATTACATATATATATATTTTTGTTTCTTTTAGTTTTTTTATTCGTTTATGTTTGTTTTTTGGTTTTCCTTTTCATATAATTCTTGTTTCAAACATTTATAAATATGTGTTTTAATATTCATTTACTCTGGGCTCTGTCTGTCTTGCATTTGGTTTGGGTTTTTGGTTTGTTTTGTTTTTGTTTTTTGTTAGTTTAGTTAACTTGGGTTTTACATAAGTGGCTCTCTCTCGTTTAGGGCCCTCTTCGTGTACAACATTTAAAGCTTGACTATAAGGTTTTATCTCTGGATCCTTGGTTATTCTAGGGATCTCGAAGTGGCGGGGCTTAGTTATTGTTCCTCGAGAGTGCCTCGTGCCCCCTGCCCACAAAATACACAATTATTTTGACACTTGGCTTTATGCAAATTTCTTTAAGGGTTGCCGCTTTACGTTTCCTATTAAAAGTTAATGGTAAAAAAATTAAAAAAAAATGTTTGCCATTTTTTTTCTTCTTTGTTCTAAGCCCGCACATATGCCCAAGCCTGGGACTTGTCTCTGTGTGGCACAATCTTCTGCTTCCGCTTCCTCGAATGCTTCCGTTTTCGTTTCCGCTTCCGTTTATATTTAATATTAGATCGGGTATACATTCTAGACACCTGGAAATACCCTGTATCCACGCATTTAACGTTTTTGGCGCTACTCCAATGTGGATATGAAGTTTAAAGCTGTTGCACAATGCAAGTGTTTTCGAGAAAAGGTTCTACCTAGTTGTCTATCGTTAATCGTTAATCGTTAATCGTTAATCGTTATGTATTTTTTTCTTTGTTTCTTTGTGGGGTGGGGGGGGGGGGCTTAATGGAAAGCAATTCGGGTGGAGTACAGGGTATTTTATAGTCGCCTACTCTCGACTATCACAAACATTGATGTACACCAACGGCTAAATGGAATAAGCTAGGTCTATCGAAGGTTTATCGATAGACTCTCGATATTTTCGATAGTTTGTTTCGTAAACTGTGGCTAAGATATTATTTTCTGCTCTCTTCGGACTTGGGTTAATCGTTTGTTTTTTTTTTTGTTTTTCTGGTTTAAAATTTAATCTTTAATATATACACAAAAAAATAACGTTCAGTCAATTATAACTATATATTTGTTTATACACTTATACATGCACGCACACTCGCACACACACACACACACACACACAAACGAACACGTAAAGAAACAACAATGAGGCTTAAACGAATTACATTTCTTGTTTGTCTTCTTTTTTGTTTGTCTGATTTTTAGCAATTAGGTTTATCCCCTACTTTTGAATCCTTACGGCAAGGACATCATCGACATTATCTCCCCTCGGTGCCTCTCCCTTTAATTATTTAATACATATACATATGTTAATAATCAGTCGCATAAATGAATCACCTTGCTTTGTTTTTGTTTTTCCGTTTCCCTCAGGCCCTGCTGCTTCCTGCTTTCGGAGGATTTTCATTCACACACGCAAGCACCCACACACTCACACACTATGCCACCCGCGAGGGTAAAATATAATTAAAGGAAATATTTATAAAAAAAAAAACAAGAGTAATCATTAAGACCTTAGGCCATATTTTTGATAAAGCCTAAAAGATGCTTCTGTATTTAAAAAAAATAAATAAATAAATAAAGCATATAGAAAAGGCAAGAAATAAATATAAAATATTTAAAAAAAATTCTAAAAATAATATAATATTAATAATAATTTGTATATTATAATAATTAATACAAATTATAAATAATACAAATCAAAATATATAAATTAAAATAAAAACAGCCTGGAAATTTATACAATAAAGTCTAATATAGAAAAATATTTAAAAAAACTCTGAAAGTAATATAAAAAATATAACATTAATAACAATTATAAAGATAAAATAAAAATAAATAAAAACGACAAAAAACACAAATTAAAATAGATAAATAAAACAAAGACAGCCTTTAAAGACATAAAAAGGCTATCCAAAGGCTCCATTTTCGAATCGTCTCACACACGCACACATTCACTCACTGGACACACACACACACACACGCACACAGGCACACACATGGAAGGAAGGATCTTCGTTCCGAAGATCTAGTGCTGCAGGATGCGCGACTTCTGGGCCAGCGTGGCCTCCGACTGGTGGAGCCGCCGCTTGCTGCTGTAATTGCATAGCTTGCCGGCAACCTTGCTGAGGGTGGTGGCCGTGGAGGAGGTGATCAGGTCGAGCGCCTGCAGCCGATTATCCAGCTCATCGAGGGCCGAGAGCGAGGCGCTCGTCGTGGTGGCGGTGAGCAGTGTGGAGAGATTACTGCCAGGAGGATCCCGTTCTGGATCCCTGTCGCCCCCCTCCCCATGGCCAGCCGCTTGGGCGTCGCCTTCACCTGAGGCTGTGGCTGAGGAGGGGCCGGTGTCAATGTCGCTGAGCTGATTGGCCAGCGGATCCTCGTCGTAAGGATCGTAGGGGGGTCTTAATTATTGCTTAAACACGAACAGACCCGTGGGGTCCCACTCGTTGTCGTCGACGGGGCCGAAGCACTCATCAAAGTACCATTCCATGGTCTTGTAGACATGGCTAAGTGACCTGGCAATGGCATGATCCTCATCCGGATATACCTGATGCCGGAACTTGACCTGCTGTTCCACCAAAGCCCGCACCAGCATTAGGGTGTGCTCCTGATGGACCAAAGTATCGGCAGTGCCGTGCATTAGCATCAGGTTACGGCCCTTGATGTTGCCGGCCTTCATGGTAAGGTCCGCCTCCTGCAGAGCCCTCAAATAGTCCCCCTTAAGGGGTATATAACGCTCCGTGAAGAAGGAGTCTATGCAAGGAATAAAATGGTTTAGATTCTACGTAACAAAGAGCTAGGTATATCCATAAAACTCACAGTGGAATCCAAAGTTAACAATCGGATTGATGGCCACCGCACACTGAAGCACCTGCTGCGAGTCATCGATGAGCATCATGGTGGAGGCATAGCCTCCGTAGCCCCAGCCAAAGGCGCAGATTCTCAGGGGATCAATGAACTTCAGGTTGTCTCGCAGGTATCTATAAGAGATATATTAAGAATAAAGATCTAAGGAGTGCTTCTCTGGTAGACAGGGTTTCATTACGTGAGCACGCCCAGCTGATCCTCCACCTCGACAGTGCCCAGCTTCCCATGAACCTGAGTGCGCAGCAGCTCCCCCTGATAGCCACTGCCACGTCCATCGATCTGGGCCACTATAAAGCTGCGCTGGCTGGCCAAATACCAGTTCCAGTCCACATGGAAGCGTTCGGTGACCAACTGGGAGCCCGGAGAGGCATCGCTGAGGGGGGAGAAAAAAATTATAAATAAAATATCAAAAAATTCAAAAAATCTTGAACTTACACATGCAGCACAAGGGGAAAGGCCACATCCTCCTCTTCCCGCATTCCCGGTGGCAAAAACAGACGCACTTGAGCATGGAACCCATGCCGAATCTCCACGCTAAAGGTTCGCATCTGGGGCACCGCCAGCTGGGACAGCCGATGGCGCAGGACATCGCCGGCATTCAAAACATAAATCTTGTCATTGCTGGCCGTCTCCACCAGGTAAACGCTGGGCGCCTCCGGACCCAGACACTCCTGGACATAGTAGCTATAGTCGCGACTGAACTGGACCCGATTGTATAGGCAATTCTTGGGTATGTCGTACAGGCAGTCGTCCGGCTCTAGGCGAGCCACAATATCCTCCCAGCGATCGCCTCTCTGCGAGATTCTGGCCCGGTGCAGCCTGTACGTGGCCTCCGTGTTGTCGCAGGTGAGGCAGGTGGGCGACGAGGAGGTGATATACGTCCTGTTCGATTCAGTGACATTCAGCTTGAGGCTGATCTTGTAGAGATGCCTCTCGCCGGGCCTCTTCTCCGGCGCTGCCATGAAGTAGACAATCTCATGCGGCTCATCCCAGCCGACAATCTCGGTGACCTCAAAGCGACCCATTGTTAGGGGTACCGGGCGTCGGTCCAGCGAGGAGATGAACACCACGTGACGGTAATGGCCATGCTCGCCATCCCTCACCGGCAGCCGCTTCAGCAGGTATCCCCCGTTGCTGATCTCGTGCGTAGTGGTGTCTCCTCCTCCTCCCTCCGTGAAGTTAACTTGCCGCTCCTCCGGCGGCACTTCCTCGGGATTTTGAAGGAATTTAGAGGCCATAGACTTTTGCAATTGATTGCGAGCCGAGAAGATGGGACGCTCGGCGGGCAGGACCCAGCCATCGTTGATGGTCACCTCGGTGTGCACGGCCTGGCAGTGGAAGTGCGGTGCCCGGCACAGGACCGTGGTGGCCTTGGTCTGTTCCCGATTGGTCACCGTAACCGAGAGATCAATGGGCGAGGCCCAGGTGAGGCCGCCCACATAGCTGCCGTTGGCCAGTTCCGCCGGCAGCTTGATCTGTGTGGGAAAGATGTACTTAGTCACGGAGAGATTGACCACGTTGACGGTGACATTGGGATTGCAGGAGCCGGTCTTGGGGTAGCGCTGGCTCATCACCGCCGGGTACTTGATGTCATCGCCCATCCAGGTGTATCTGGAAGGGATTATTTAATGTTTTTTATTAATATTTTATATTTAATATTTAATATTTTAAGGTCACTCACTTGTACTCGTTCACCTCGCTGTCGTTGTAGCTGAGAAAGGCCAGGTACAGGCCATCCGGTGAGAACTCCATGCTGCTCCGGCGACTCTCCAGCTCTGGGACCGTCTCATATGTCCAATCGGGCACACCATTGTAGACCACACTGCTTAGGGTCTCCGTCTCCGTCTCCGAACCCGAACCCGTTTGCGTTATCCTGCACACGAGCTTCCCTTGCACCTTGGGCTTGTAGTAGATGTCGTTGAGGTAGACAAAGGCGATGGCCTGGTTGAGGGCATTAGGGCCACCGGCTTTGCCGTTCGCGGAGGAGGAGGAGGAGGAGGCTCCTCCTGCTGCCCCCGCTCCATTGGCCGCCCCTGCCAGGCTATTGAGGATTATGCTGCCGCTGGGCAGTGGCACCATGGTGGTGCCGGGCGGCGGTGGCGGTGGTGGCGGTGCCGGTGGATTAACAGGAGCCCAAACCACATGCTGGAGTCGCGGTGCCTCCGCTATATTCTCCGTTGGTCCCAGCGGAAATGTGTTGGCTGTCTGCACCTCGTAGACATGATGTCTGAGGGGAGGGAAAATAAATGAATAAATTAATTAATTATAATTATAAATAAATAAATATTTTACAATTAAAAAATATATATATTAAAAAAATATATTTAAGTATTTTAAATATTTATTTTATTATTATAAATATTTTATTAATTTTTTTTATTAATTTTTTTAAATTATTAAATATTTTAAATATTTTTTGGGGCATCAAATTTGGGTTTAACCCACCTGGAACCCTCCGCATTGGTGTCCGACTGCAGGAGCACATATTTCTGGTCAGGTGCCACAAGAAATGATTCTGCATTCAGTTGGCGCTGTAAAATTTTTTAAAAATATATATAAATTGTATAATTAATTTATTTAATTTTCTTTAGAAAAGAATATATTTTTCCAGGACTTACAAATGTGGAATTGGTCATAAGAATGCGTGTGGTGAGATCGGCCATATTAAGTATGGACAGGCCCCCCGTGGGATCGCGATAAACGAGTTCACGTCCTGTAAAATATATACAAAATATTATTCAAATGAAATATATAATAAATAAAACTATATAAAATGAAACAAAATATAGTCTAAGCCATAATAAAATTTAATAAAATAGAAAATATATAATAGCCCTTTTTTCTATTATATATTTTCTATTTTATTAAATTATATTATATTATATTATATTATAATATATATTATATATTTCATGTATAGCCTCACCATTGCTCCAGGTGCCATTAAAGGGTTTCCACTGCAAACTCCTGCCCAGTATATCGCTGGGCAGGATGCGTCTGCCCCGAATCCGTAGGCCCTCATCCTCCGGCGACAGCAGGAAGATCGAGAATATAATCAGGCTAAAAACCGCGGCAATGACCAGCAGGGCAATAAAGATGCCACGCCAGTTGCGGCGCTCCGGAGAAATGGCCACCAGTTCCTAGAAGAAGGAAAAATAATATATAAAAAATATAGTAAAATATATAATAAACAAATCTATATTGATATATATTTTTATTTTTAAATTTATTTTTTATATTATTAACAAAAACTCCCTGTTTCTGTGGCAAATATTTCTTCAAGAGCAGCTGCTCTGTATTTCTCTCTGGCTTTTCTTTATACACTTTTCCGCCTCATTTTCCTTTAATATTATTTCCTTTGTTGTTTCTCACTCAATGTGTGCCCTCTTCTCATATTTCATATTTCATGTTTCATGTTTCTCGCCTTTTTATTCCCGCCAATTGGTTAATTGCATGGGGCTGCGCCTTGTTTTTGGAACCCCGTCGCTTTTAATTAAACTAATGGCAGCCAGTAAGTATTTGTCAAATGGTGAAGAAGGAAAATATATAGGGAAATATATATAAAGGAGAATATACATATATGATTACCCAATATCAGTTAATGATTACAATATAAATACAATAAATATTCTTTCAATTAGTTTTTTGGCCAGGAAAAACGAATGGAAAAAGCCAGTCCTTGAAGCGCTTAATTGACAAGCTGAATGGCGAGGAAATTAAGGCCAAACTGTAAACAGACACGAAGAAAGTAAAAGGGGAAAAGCAAATGGTGGCTAATATACCCTAGAGGAAAATGTATAATTTGGAAAGAGAGGTGTTAGGAAAAGCAATGATATAATATGGTTTTATAAAGATTTTATAATAGATTTTTTTGTTTTTAGATTTATATTTTATTTTTATAATTTTTTTTAAAGCTTCATATATGATTTTTTAAGTGTATATTATAATTCTATAGAGGGAAGAGGTGGTAGAAATATTATTTATATAATATAGTTTCATACAAACTTTAAAATAATTTTTTTTATATATTTAATAAGGCCGTTTTGTATATTTGTTAATAGATTTTTAATATATTTTTTTTGTAGTATATTTTGTACTATAACTTTAGGTACTAAGAAGTCAAAAGAATTCAGGAATGTTCTGAAAAATTATATATTTTTTAGCCTTGTGAGGGAGACATTGAAAACTTCGTTTTTAAAAGCATAATTAACAATAAAATGAAGACTTTTAAACACAAAATCTAGGGCGTATATTCAAGTTAAATGGATTTCTTCTCAAAGAAAGTTTTTCTCACTTATGTTAAAATATGTTTATTTCAAATCGGACTTCATTTTAAAAATGTCTTAAAATATTAAATAAAAAATCTATATTATATAAAAAATATTTAAAAAATATTTACCACACCTTAAATTAAAGCAATTCCCATAACATTCCTGCCCTCCAGGGTATATTTCCCCCAAAAAATAGTGCTAAATGAATTGAATGCATTTTGCATGTAAGGCAAAGTGTCCTGCCTTTCCCTTTTCCCCTTTCCCTCTTTTTTTTTTTTGCCACGCCCCCCTACACACACACACACCGAAACACTCTCCCACACATAATCCTTCGCCTTCACTCAATTTGCACTTGGCCCCGGACTCGGATTTCTTAACGAAGGACTCGCATTGTGTTTGTGTGCGCCTCTGGTTTTGGTTGCTCCTTGGAAATTCGATTCCGGCACAAGTTCCCCAAGTGCTGGAACACTGGGCTTGTATTGAAATTTAATTAAAAATGTATGTAGCTTGGGAAATGCGAAAATGGAAAATGGATGCAGGCGTTGCTGCTAATTGAAATTACAAAACTAATTCTATTACTTGAGGTCGAGTGGGAGTGGGAACGTTTTTGGGCCAAAGAGCATGCATAACATAGAATGGCTGCCGTTTTATGGCCGGAAGAATATATGTGTACGTATACTTTCCTTGGTTTTCCATGTCCCTGGGAAAATAACCAGCGAAAAGTTCACTCTGAGTGAAAGCCATGAAAAGTTTTAAGCTGTGCGATTTTGGTTTTAGTTTCTGCAGTTTGAGGAGGCCATTAAAGTCACTCCGGCATTAACTCGATTTCCGGTGATTACGACTCGTTGTTTTTTTTTGTTTTTAACACATTTTCATAAAAAAAGGATCAAACTATCTATTAAATATAGTTTAAAGAATTTTATATTTTAAATCAAGTTTATTATTAATTTAATTGCAGTTTAATTTGTAGCTTTTTGCCTTTAACTCTCCTCGAAAAAGAAACTTGTAATAAAACTATAATAAATAATATGCTGTCCAGGAAAATGTGTGGAAAACCAGCAATTTCTGACCAACAAAAGGACACAAAAAAGGACCCCTACATCAATTTATGGCCATTAAAACAAAATGGAAAAAAGGCAAGAGCAAGAGAGAGAAACTGAGAGCCCATTTAGTGTCCAGCTTTTGTAAATTGTCTGACATTTGATGGCGGCCAATTGTCCAGGAGCCACCGTCCTGCGTCCTGCGTCCTGCGGCTTCCTTTGGTGTCCTATGGCTGGGCAATTGATGTCCCTTCATTAGCTATTAATGCCAGCTAGGGCCATAAAAAGGTGTGACAATTGCCGACTGCCAACAATGGGTGAGCTGGAGCTCTTAAAGTTGGGTTTTTGTTTCAAGGAAAAGCCTGAGAAACTGAATTAAAAATAATACTTTATAATATTATATAAATTTTCTATAATGTTTTTGGGAAAAACAAGTAAAATCTTATAATTATACCCTTGCAGGGTATTATAATTTCAGTCAAAAGTGTGTTACATAGTGAAGGAGTCATTTCCGACCCTATAAATCATATATATTCTTGATCAGCACAAAAAGCGCAGTCGATCTAGTCATGTTTAGAAGAAAAACATTTTTCATAATTTTTTTTTTGTATTTTTGGGGTTTTAAAATGGTTTATTGTCACAGAAGAAATTAGGAAAAATTTTAATACCTTAAAATGTGAAATTTAGTAAGCAGATTTGTTTATCTGCCAAAAACTAGCACAGAAAAACTTTCCGAATTGAATTTGATGCTTTTTTGGCTTAGTTATGATTATTTTTTATAAAAAAATTACCATTTAAAGTATATAAAAATATTCATTTAAAGAGTGTGAATATTTTAGATCTTCTTTAGTGGTTTTATGATTTTTGTCAGCGAAGGAGTCGTTTCCGACCCTATAAATCATATATATTCTTGATCAGCACAAAAAGCGGAGTCGATCTAGCTATGTTTAGAAGAAAAACATTTTTCTTAATTTTGTTTTGTATTTTTGATGTCTTAAAATGGTTCAATTGTCACAGAAAAAATTAGAAAAAATGTAATATCTTAAAATTTGAAATTTTGTATGCAGTTTTGTTACCCTACAAAAAACAAGCACAGAAAAGCTTTCCGAATTGAATTTGATGCTTTTTTGGCTTAATTATGATCGGTTTTTGATTGGATGAAAGATCCTATGGCAAACTGCAAGGGTATAAAAATTTCGGCTTCCCTAAGTTTTTTTTCTTGTTTTATCTTTAATTTCCTTTAAGAATATAGAAAAACTTCAATTAGATCCGCCAAAATCACACAATTGGCTAGGAAAAGCCTAAGAAACTGACTTAAAACTAGTATTTATTAATATTATATAAATTTTTTATTATTTTCCTTAGGAAAAACTAACAAAATCTTATAATTTTATCTTTAATTTTCCTAAAGAATATAGAAACAATCCAAAATCCGCCAAAGTCCCACAATTGGCATATGGGGCGTATACGCATTGGCTTTTCCAAGTGTCCGCATAATTTTTTCTGTACAAATGACGACTACTAGCAAAGGGGGGGCGGAGTTGGGGGAGGGGAAATGCTATTCCCAGCACTGTTGTTCGCCAATTTCTGTTGGCCTTTTGTTGCCGGAGTTGAAGCCTTGGGCAAAACGCCAAATGCAGGCGCTTTGTGAATGCGTTCACAGCTCATTAAACGCTCATTGCGGGAAAGGTAAGGATGCCCATTCCCATTCGCATTTCCACACCCAAGTCCCATTGGTATCCGTATTATCGATCCGCCCGTCTGCATTTGCATTCCCTGTTCCGGACATGCCGCCATTGAATCCCAGTTTCTGGCTGCGGCTTTCGTGCGCTTCCTGCCTTTCCTCATTTACCCTGATTACCGCGAAGGTTGTCTTTCAATTGTTTGCTACACTGTACAAAAAGAGTAATTGTTTTTGTGAAATATGTAAAGAAACTACAGTGCTTTAGAAATCAGTTGGATTTTGATTATAATTTTATTTTAAGTTTAAAATATATTTTACGACTTGCAACAGAAAAACAAAGCCTCAATTTTAAATGTACATTTTTAAAAATTAAATTCAAATGATAATTTCTTTAATTCTTCTTAATTAATAAATATTATTGCCGCTTCGCTCGCACTTTCTAGGCTGAGCCCGTCTTGCTTGCACTCATAGTGATTTTATCATCACGTGATTTGAGCAGCGCTTCCATAAATGCATGGCCAGTAATGCTCTCTCTCCCTAAGTTACCTCTCCCTCCCACTCGATCTACCTCTCTATCACAGGTGAGTACGAGGGAGAGAGGTTGAGCTGAGGCAAAGCTACGAGCAGAGCTGAGAGCAGAGCTGAGAGCAGAGCTGAGAGCAGAGCTAATAAGCGAGCTTAGCTCGCGAACACACGCACGCACACCTGCTTGTATGTGAGCGCACACACTGAGAGCTGAGCTGAGCTGAGCTTATCAGCTCCGCTCTCTCTTGATCAAGCTCCCTCTGGCTACCTGATATTCAGGTACCTCTGCCGCCGCAGCTTCAGTTTGTGCGCGCTCTCTTTCGTGTTCGGTTTAATTATCGCGCGTGTATGTCACCTCATCTGGCAGACCCCTGGAAGGGTACCGTTTCGCTGGATAAGTGCAAGTTCTTTTAGCAATTGAGTAAAATAACCAAAAATCATTGCAAGCAAAGGAATTAAACATGATGAATCTGAACCAAGCCTGCGGACTAAAGAGGAAGGGTAATGATGACCTGTAGCTTGGTCATCCCAACCGATCTGGATAAACCAAAAAAGTGTCGCTTCGCTGGAAAAGTCCCGTTTCGCTGGATAAGTGCAAGTTCTTTTAACAATCGTACAAAATAAGCAAAAATCATTGCAAACGATGGAATTAATCATGATGAATCTGAATCAAGCCTGCGGCGTAAATATGAAAGGAAACTGAGCGAGCGCCTCTCCTCAAGTCTACATGCCCTGCAAAAATGCCGTTTCGCTGGAAAAGTGTGGTTTTGCTGGAAATGTGCAAATTTTTATCTGATGATGACAATGCAAAAACACCAAGAATATCAGCAATGGAAGGAATAAATAAACGAAGAATATCAACAAAGCCTGCGGAGTGAAGAGGAAGAGTAACTGAGCCCGCGCCTCTCCTCGTGTCTATATGCCGCGTGTGCCTCTCAAGTTATCTGGAAGTCCCCTGGAAAAATGCCGCTTCGCTAGAAAAGTGCCGTTTTGCTGGAAATGCGCAAATTCTTATCCGATGATGACAGCGAAAAAACACCAAGAATATCAGCAATTAAAGGAATAAATCACCGAAAAATATCAACCAAGCCTGCGGAGGGAAGAGGAAGAATAACCGCGGGTAAGTCCAAGCCAAAATTATTATCTTATAATACATACACATAAACATATAAATCAAAAGCTGCCGTAGCAGGTAGAAAAATGATCGAAAAAAGTTTCTCTAGGTCTAGGTTTTCTCCCCTGTTGTCTGGGCTGTTTTGTTATTTTTGAGTAAAATCTAGTCATTGATTTGTACATAAAGTCTCTTTAAGCTCCTGCAAATTCACATCAAATAATTTTGCTGTACTTGAAATATTTTCCCCAGAATGAACTTTGTTCACAGCTAACCCTTAGAATTTCCTGCTAAATTGCCTTGGGTTTGTTTTTTCAAAAATTTCTTTTTTTTTTGTTGCTTCTTTAAAATGCAACCAAAGCCGACAGCTGACAAAGCCATAGGCGATACCAAGGCTCCCTAAGCTGGAGGGGGATGCATCTTTTATGGGCTGCCACTCGGAGGCAGAGGAGATGCCACTGACAAGTGCATATGCTTGGAAATACTTTGTTATTGTTGATTTTGTGTGGATATAACCACAAAGGTTTGTTTTCTCTGTCCATTTTTTTTTTGTACTTGTTTCCTGTGTCCGAGCAGGAGTCCGAGGCCAGCAGCCACCATATGGTTGCATTTACGACTTTGTCTGCGGCTCTTTGCTTTGCCTTTTTTGCTCTAAATTGGATAACTTGCTGGCAGGATAATCCAGCGGCAGGCTGTGTCCTCATCCTCCTCTTGCACACCCCTTATGGCACCCAGCTATATATTTTATTTTCCTGCTGCAAATAATTGCCCCGCAAGTATGTAGTTTTTCCCAATACAAAAGGATTTTCCATCAACAATTGATAGAGAAACGGAAAAGCACAAAAAGTAAATAAAAAATGGTGATGAAAACCGAAATAAAAGTCTGTTTTAAAAGTGCAGAAAGGAAGAGGAAAATCTCCAGGGAAATGTTCAGAGAAATAAATAAAAAAAAATAATGGTGCAAGATTTTCAAGCCATTTTCTGTCTCTCTTTTTAATTGCTTAAAATCGTTTAGTTGAATCTTTATCTAAAATCTATTTGTAGAGTAAATAAAGTTGTAAATTATTTTTTATATTTTTTGTAACTATTTCCAAGTCTCTGTTAAATCTGGCAAGTTGTTTATTTTGCCCAAGATTGGGATTTTCCCTTCATGTTTGCGACTTTGTGGCACTTTTTCCAGCTGCATTTTATGGCCCACCATAATTTCCAGCAAACGACTCACACATTCTGTGTTTAATGCTGCATTTTCGGGATATTTCTCTCATTTCCTTGGCTTTCCACCAGCAGCCTCAAGTGCTTAATTGGATTTCGAGCAAAAAACAATGACGAATGCATGTGGCTACAGCTGCGATTCCCGGCTGCTGCGTTTTCTGTGGCAACTGCTGCTGGCCTGCGATAAGTTTCAGGACAACAATGGGCAGGTCCTCTTGTCAAAGGCGTCAGTGGAAATTATAAACCAACCCACTCCGAGGGAGAGAGAGAGGGGGAAAAATGGACACTGAAGTGTTAATGCGTTGCCCTTAGAAGTAGGCTATACATTTTCAGTCACTCACTTGGTTGCTTTTTCGGCAGGTCTTTTCAAATATTTTTTCACTTTTGTTGATTTTTTTTGATTTTGTTTTTGAAAATTTATAACATATAAAATTGTATATTTTAATAATTTTCCTCAGTATTTTTTGGTTTAGTTTTATACTTAATAATCGCATTTTTAGCCTATTTTAAATGAAAAATAGAGAAAATATTATTTAAGATGAGCTCAAAATGTGATAAGAATATATGAAATATAAAACATTATATTTAAATAATATTTATGATTTTATGGCAAGTCTACGAAATTGGCTTAAACTCACTTCGTAGTGCATTTTATAGGCCTTTTATATATATATATTGTTATATATCGTTTCAAATGGTTATTTCTTGTAATATTAATTGACTTTTAAAGAATAACAAAAACACGAGACCTTGTGTCCAGTCTTAATCCATACTTTTCGGCTGTCACTGCTCAACTAACTGTCGGCTTTTAATTAGAAATTGCACAAAAAAAAGTTATAGTCCTGGCCAACAAGAAGAAGACCCAGAATAGGCCAAGAGACAGCAGTAGGGACAGCAAGAAAGAAAGAGAAAGAGAGAGAGAGGGGACCAACGACATTCCAAAATGGTTCCCGTGAGGAATGACAAAAAAAAAAAATCATTTGCAACATTGAAGGCAAAAGCGGTGAATGTTGAAATGGAAAAGGGAGGCTACACTTGAAATAAATAAATTAATTAAAACAAATATTTAAGAAATTGTAAAAATTGTACAAAAAACACACTAAAATCAAATGAAAATAACTTTTAAATAGAAGATTTCTTTTAAATTAAAATTATCAGAAATTTCTCATACTTAAATAATTTATTTTTAATCATTTTTCATTTTAAGGTGATTTCGTATAGCTTAATTTATTATTTTGAAATAAATTTTAATTTAAGCAAATTAAGAACGCCTTAAAAAAAGTTTATTTAATTAATATGTATTTAATTAATTTTTTTTTTACTATAAAAAATATATGAATTCAAGAAACTGCTTCTATTATTTTTTAAAAGTACTAATTTATTTGTTAAAAATAATTTTTTAATTAATATTTAATTTTAAGGGCTCACTGTAACTAATTTTTCCAAGTATACAGCGCCCACACAAAGTTTTTATTGCCCACACACACTGTTACACATACTTACACTCTTACACACACGAAAAAGGAAAAACTTATGTCATTATGATGGACTTTGGGTCCTTTGGCTCATTTATTTGGTGACCCAACCCCAGCTCCCCACATGCCTGGCTGACAATTATTAATGAAAGGGTAAAAAGTCTAACCGTCCAAAGCCCAGAGACCTTATCCTTATCGGCCGCCGGCATGCAAAATTTATTGTCTGCCTTTATTTATTGATCCGACTTCGGCATATCTTTATCTTGGTCGGAAAAACTTTACAACTCTTTAGGAAAAACGTATGTAAGAGTAAAGGATCCAAAGAGGAGTATGAAATATAGAAATCTGTAGAACAAAGGATCCTCCATGAGGAGGAGAATATTCAAAATTATAAATAATAATTAAAGGAATATTTCTGCGTTCTCTTTAAAATAAAAAATCTGCAATATTATGTCAGTCCTTAAAAATACATTTAATTAAATGGATATCCCTCACATCCCATGAAAATCCTTGTTACTTTTTTATTTCCCTCCGAATCAGAGAGCCATATCGCATTAAATTCAATAATAAAATATTTATTTCTCTCTGACGACTACAAAAAGTTATAAAAAAGTGAAATGCGTTTCAGCCGTCATTATTTGCTCATTTAAATCGAACGACGGCATTCAACAACAGCGAGTTATTTGCTGATTTTAACAAAAACAAAAAGTGAGGGGAAGGGGAAAAAAAGTAAACATTAAAAGGGTCTCCAACTGAGAATAATTAAATGCGAATCAAGTCCCCTCTCGGCAACCGTAATCAGCTTCTGGCAAAAAGTTTGCTCCAATTTGTCGCCAAAGAAAAGTTTTTCAACTGCTTGGAAAGCGAGTTTTTCACAACAGAGAAAGCCAGAGATTTAGCTGGGAAAAGATAGCTAAAAAATATTAAAAATAAAATAAATATTTAATGAAAATTTATTAGTAATAAAATATTTAAAAGAGTTGCAAGAATCCATAATAAAATCCTTTAAATTTAAAAACCTTATAATCATTAAACTGGCCCACTTTTTCTTTAATTTTACTTACTTGAAATTTTTTAAATTAATAAATAGTATATTTAGAGCCATAAAATAGCTAAATTGACAGCCTTTAAAGACCCTGCCTTAACAAATTAAATTTGAGAAGGGAAATCAGGGCCTGGCGCTATAAATTTTATTTGTATTTTATTAGTTTATGTCCTGCCCCGCCGTCCTTCGACTCCCAAACTCTCGGAATAAGGTAATAAAGGCCAGGAAATCGACGTTATGGACCCACTTATTTATAGCCAAAAGAAAGTGGAAAGTGTGTCGGCGACGGCATCGCCGCAGGTACTATATATATGTATATATATACATATCGATATCAGCAGCCTCGGAAAATTGAGTTTTGTGTTTTATTTATGGCCAACAAATACCCCGAAATAATGAAATGCCAATCGAAATCGAAATCCCACACTCCCCCAACCAATTACCCGCCCTTAAAGCTTTGAGTGTATAATTTGAAAATTTATAAACTGTGAAATCTGAAAGGCGGGAGCGGGGGCGATATATTTTGCTGTTGTTTTATTTATGAATTCTCTGGCCCAAAGGACCGAGCAGGAATATATTTATCTGCGGCGCGTCTGAAGGCAATTAAATGAGCCTAGAAAAACGAAGACACTTAATCCTTTCAAGGACCTCCTTTGTCTTGGCTCCCCCCAAAAGACAGGCGACAGACAAAAGCATTTGCATACTTAATTAACTTGGCTTAAATATTCCAGTGTCAACGTTTTCATACATAAATATTTAAATTTTAAAAAATAAACCCAGGCGTGAGTATAAATATAAAGCTTAGAATCTCTACATTTCCCTTAATTAATAATATAAAATATTAAAAATATACAAAATAATGAATATAAATCTTAAAATCTCTACCTTTCCCTTAAAATATTCCAAGAAATAAAATAATCATTAAGTTTTGTGTAAAAAACTTGATCAAGATGGCGTGAAATATGTATGCAAATTAGGTGGCAAGAAAAGGCAGCTGGAGGAGGGTCCTGTAACAGCTTCTATTATATTTTTTTCTTTTTTTTTTTCTCACCTCATCCTTGGGCACTAGAGTCACCTTCTTGATGGTGGGCGCACTGTTGTTAACAACAACCGTTTCCCGCTTCAGCGATGGCCGCTTTAATGCCGAGTGCGGCTTTTGTATCTCAACCATTGTGAGGTCGCGTTCCGATGCTGCGCGAATTATAATAACCACGCGAGGGGAGATGAGATGGGTTGGGATAAGATGGGTTGGTGATAAGATGTCTTATTAGTCGGCGGAAAGTTACTTAGCCTCTTCCCCCCCAACAGCTTTTTAGGCTATGAATTCAGTTAGAGGCTCGGCCTAGGCATCAGCATCAGCATCACAGCCTTAGACTTCAGTCCCGGCATCAGCTTCAGCTGTTGCCAAGTCAAACGGCTCATTAATCAAACAAGAACGGCCATTATAGCAGGCATTAAGGTGTACACTGCCACAAATTGGGGTTATATATTTATTACCAGAATTTTTTAAAATTTAAAAATGTCATAACTTGGCCAAAAATGCATTAATTTTAATTTGGAAAACAGTTTTGTGCTAGTTTTTCTACAGTTAAAAAAGCTGCATACCTAATTTAAAAATTTTAAAAATTCAAATTTTTATCAAAATCTGAGAATTTTAATGATGTAACCCCTTATCAAATTTCGTGAAAATGGCTAAAAATTTGATTTCCCCCGAACATGGCTAAAACGATTCTCCTTTTAATGCTGATCAAGAATATATATGGTTTATAGGGTCGGAAATGATTCCTTCACCCAGAAAAAATATTATTTTGTATTATAAAATCAGATTTTTTAGATTAAAAAATTTCTTATAATTACCAGAATTTTTAAAATTTAAAAATATCGTAACTCGGCCAAAAATGCATTAATTTTAATTTGGAAAACAGTTTTGTGCTAGTTTTTCTACAGTTAAAAAAGCTGCATACCTAATTTAAAAATTTTAAAAATTCAAATTTTTATCAAAATCTGAGAATTTTAATGATGTAACCCCTTATCAAATTTCGTGAAAATGGCTAAAAATTTGATTTCCCCCGAACATGGCTAAAACGATTCGCCTTTTAATGCTGATCAAGAATATATATGGTTTATGGGGTCGGAAATGACTCATTCACCCAAAAAATATTATTTTGTATTATAAAATCCGATTTTTTATATAAAAAAATATCGTATAAAAACCTGAATTTTTTTTATAAATATTTAAATTTAAAAATATCGTAGATCGGCCAAAAAAGCATTAAATTCAAACCGAAATGTGGTGTTATGTCAGTATTTATTAGGTTAACAAATCTGCATACTTCGTCTAAAACGAATTCAAATTTTTGGTGAATTTTGGAAATTTTGAATTTTTTCTTATTTCGAAGAAATATCCAATTTTTTTGGGACAAATCTAAAAACAAAAAAATCATAGCTGTCAGCTCGGCAGTTACTAAGAATTAGTACGTGCACCGCAAAAGCATGCAATGAAAAATTTTCAGGACACAGAATGGTGCATCTTTAGCCAAAACAAAGCATACTTTTACGCTGACATTATACGGGGAACAGTTTGTAAGGCAATAGTTCGCAATTAAATATTGTCGCCCATCTGTGGCATCTTTTGGGCTGTAATTAATTCCAAACCAAAGCATACTTTTATGCTGAATTTAGACTGGGAACAGTTTGTAATGCAATAGGTCGCTTTATATCCATTTATGGATTTGTTATGTTATTTTTTGGGAAATAAAAACAAAACGTAACAATTTAAATTCAAGTAAATAAAATTAAAGCATTTGCTCAGCCAACAAAATTCCATTTTCGGACTATTTAAAATCCCTTTAGAAAAAATATTTTTATTTTTTTTTTACCAGTGTCTTGCTGCTGGCTTGACTTTGTCAGCCGTGGACACACATACGCCCTGCTGTGCGCCAGGCATTATCTAAATTAGAGATGTGTGTGTCGTAAAGATTCCCAGCTCTCCGTCCACCTCAGCCCAAGGAGACTTCTTCCTTCCTCGGCTGTATGTGTCTTTTAATGAGCTGTTTATGCAATCATCAGTACCCAAACCCGTGTTGCTTCGTTGGGCCTTGGTTTTTTGGACAATAAATTCCGGCTCCTCCTGCTGACTTGGTGGCGGAATGAAAAATTGAATAATCGCGGCTATGTCAGGCGACTTAACCTGAACGCGTCCGCATAATGTGACCACCGACGTCATGATTATTATAATAATGATGTGCCGGCAGGCAGTGTTCGCTGCCAGATAAACGACTTAGAGGCAGGATAGCACAAAAAATTGAATTAGTCGAGGGTTTTTCCCTCACTCCATAAATGCATATATATATATATATATATGGAATATATAGAATATATAAATTTATATACAGAAAAGCCACATTTCAATGGAAAATGGCTGTGAAAAGTATTGACCGAGAAGCAAAACTTGAACAGAATCGGCAGCTGTTTCGACAGGAGGTAAATGTTAATGGAAAAAAAGGGAAAACTTGGGGCACATTTCTGCAATTTGCATATTGCTCAGCAAGTTTGGACGAGGAAAAATTCGAGGGAAGGAAAACTCAGGGAAAAGGACTATGCAAATGTTTGGCTCTCGCACAACGCTGCGTATGATTGATGTGGTTGGTCAGTTGCTTACTTGCGTCGCTTGTTTGCATAGGTTTTCCCATTCCACCTGGCACTTTTCCTTTCCTTTTTTTCTTAAATGGTTTTCTTCTTTTTCGTCCTTATGGCGGCTCTTAATCCAAGTTATTGTTATTGTTGTTGTTAAATTTTGCATTGCCAAAACGGAAAACTATTTTGGCCAAGAAAGTTTTCGCTTCTTGTAAACTAAGGAAATATACAACTTTTAGGCAAAATATTCCTCGAGAAAAGTTGGTTAAGGTTAAATGCTTTTCCCCAAAACGAAAGGATTATAAAGATCCTGCTTAAGAGGTGGAATTTATAGGGATATAGTTTGCATTTTTACTGCTCAACTTTGACCTGGTTAGGACCGTTCTTCTGCTGCTGCCAAAGTGATTTTAAAAATTGATCCAACACCCAGAGGAACCTGAGATATTGTTTTGCCTCGTCCCTGTCCCCCAATGTGTGACCTATCAATTCTCAATCCTTGGCATATATATCAATGCCCCATCAAGGCACACAGGGACACATGTTGAGGAGCAGCGCTGTGTGCAAACAGAGAAGATGGTCGACGGAGGAGAAGCCAGGACCAAGATTGAGGAGAAGAAAAAATAAAGCTGGCAACAGAATATATAGCTCTTGGCTTTAGGTTGGACAAACTTTTTGTCTTCTGTGTGTGGGTGGGTGGTGCGGTGGGTGGTGTGTGAGTGACTGCAGCAGCTGCTGCAGCTGGGCGTTGATGCGAGGAGCATAAGCCCGGGCATTGACACACTTTGCTCAGCCTCTCCGCTGCTCTGTTTGTTTGCATTTTGTACGCCATTCAGCAGGAAATTAAAAATGTCCATAAAGATTTATATGAGCATATTATGTATGTATGTGTGGCTGGCACACGCACACATGATTAGCTACACTGCAAGCAAAATACTGGTTGTTTCTCAGGGGTATTTTAGAGAGTTTTTGATGGCTTTACATTGAAAAATTATGGGATCTTTTAAAGAAAAGCTGAGAAAGGTATTTTTTTTATTAATAAATATAAAAACAGAAAATTCCATATATATAATAACAATAATAATACAAATTCAGTGATGTTTGAGTTCATTATCCTTGTTATACTTATTTTCATTTAAATTGAAGTTATTTTATAAATATTTATAAAATAAATAGCGAACGATCTTATTTAATCATCAAAAAAATAATATTCAATTCATAAATGGTATTTTCTTTTATTAATAAATATATATAAACAAATAAATATATATAAATAAATTTAAATAAATAAAATTAGTAATACTAATTAGCAAATATATAAAAGGATCATTATATAAAACTAAAGTAAAAGTTATATCAAAAAAAAAAATAAATAAAAAAAAGTAAAAAAATAACTGCTACATATTTATATCAAATTTAAATAAAAAAACATTATTTATATAAATTTCAATTAACCATTCTTTAAAAATCTAAATTTTGATTTGATTTATTTTGAAATACATTTATATTACTCTTTATTTAATTGTTAAATGTTAAATTATAATATTTGAATAAAATATATATTATATATAAATTCAAAGTTATTTATTTATATATATTTTAATTTCTGTGCATCTTTTTTTTTTTAAATATTTTTTCTCGTTGTCATTTTCATGGATTGTTTTGTTTTTCTTGAGCGTTGAAACCGGGCAAGGAGAGGAAGGATAAAAAAGGAAAACAAAGTGGAGTGGAGCAGGTAGAATGGCATAATACACACACTCTCGTACACACACAAAAACAACAGCTGTTTTCAGCCAAACAACTCCATCACACACCTTATCCTTTCCCCAATTTCCCACCTTTTATTGTTTGTTATTTTTATTTTTAGTTCGTTTCACCTAGTTTGTTTTTTTTTTTAATTTCTATTTATTTATTTTTTATTGATTGGACATTTTTTGGTTAGTATTTCCAATTTTACTTTGTACACTGTGAAATATATTGACCACCAAAAAATAATAACAATAACATCTATCGGTCCGGAGAGGAGGTGAGACAGCGGCGATGAAGTGAGATAGAAAGAGAGATAGTGCGGCGAACGGCGGACGGGAGACGAACGCGAGAAATGCGAACGCTTCCGTGCGGAAGTCAAGCGACGACTGAAAGTGAAAACGAAAGCGAAAACGAGGAACGAGGAAGAGAGCGACTGCGAGACTGCATGCCAAACAGAGAACGAAGAATGGCGGAGCACAGGAACTAGCGTGTTTTACATTCCAAACGCTCCGCCATTTCTCTGCTGCGTCTGCGTGTGTGTGTGTCTGTGTCTGTGAGGGTGCGTGTGAGAGTTGGTGCACTGGGAGAAAAGGGGTAATCGTAAAGCGAGAACTTATGAAGTTATTTTTCAATAGGCAAAGAAAAAGATTTAAGAAAGAAATAGTTGATATTAGAAAAAATTATTCAAGACTTAAATTAATTTATAATTATTAAATTGTTTGACTGGTTTCTTATATGTAACCAAACAAAAAATATATAAAAATATTTAGAAATAAACAAATTTAATATAGAAGATTTGGTAAGCATACTAAATTTAAATATTTAAATTTCCAAATGTTGGTTTTTCCTAAAAAATGGTATTACAATTTTTAAGCTTCCCATTTTGTTTCAGTATTATTACTATGAGTGTATTTTAGTCCGCTCTAATGTTTTGTTGTTATTGTTTACCTTTTTCGTGGCCGACGCACTCTCACAGAGGGACTGGCAAATTTTTGGGCGCCAAGAAAAATATCCTTGAAAATCAGCTGTTTCTAGAAAAAGCTGCTGCAAACAAGGCTTTTGTGTCCTGGCTGAGCTTTGACGAAAATGTATAATTCCAAATGTTTTGTCAACATAATTTTTATATTTTAAAGAAGAATAAGTAAATAATATAACTATATTTTTGTATTTAAAAGCTTTTCAATTTAGTTTTCTGTTTTTTTTTTTTAATTTATTAATTTATATTTAACACATTTTTATGATTTTCTTGGAAAGCTAAAATTAGGTAAGAGCTTTAAAAATATTTGGAAAACCTTTATAAAGCCAAGTAAGCTCGCTATGGTACGTTTTGGAAAATGATTTTGAAAAGCTGTGCCAAAACTTGAAGAAGTTTTCCTGCCACAAAAGCCTTGGCCATAATCTTGGCCTATGAAAAGCTAAATTTAAGCCATTTCTTTGGCAGAGTTGAAGCTTTAAGGAAGCTTGGGAATGTAAATCCTTTTTTGCGCTTGATAAAATTTTCATGCAAAGCTTTTCATAAAGTGTGGACTTTAAGCCACACGTCCAACAGTTTTTAGCCCTTTCCCGTTTTATTTGAAAATTACCACAAGAAGTTCTGACCGCATCGAAATTAATGTTGCAACGTAAGAGGAAACCGGGGCTTCCCCTGCTCAACGCTTAACGCTTGAGTGCGGAATTGAGGAGGAGAAGGGACTTGAAACTGCTTACGCAGCTCTCTGCTGACTTGACAACTTTTCAAGCCAACGCATATGTCAAATGCAGGACTCTAAAAAAAATAAAACCTTTCGTACAAAAAACCGCAATGACAAACCGCTGAGAAAGGGAACAAAAAATATATGCTGAGGAGAATGTTTAATATTTATAAAGGGTTAAATATCCGTTTAAATATATTTTTGGAACTCTTAGTTTACATTTTTTATAATTTTTTGGATAACTTATTGACTTTTCTTTGACTTTATTTGTTTTTCAGTCTTTAAAAATATTTTTTAAAATGTAAACAGCTTTAAAAACTGAGTTTCTAATAGAAGAAAAGTTTCTTAATTACAGAAATATTTTATCTGAATTTGTTATTCGATATAAAGTAACAGCATCCCTCCTCTGGGAACCTGAACACATAGCTCACTAGCTCACCTCAATCGACTGTCAGTCCCAACAACTCGATTAACATTTATTTTCCTTTTTCATTCGGCTGCTTCTTATGTATATATATATCTAAATATATACATACCATCTCACCTTGCTTTTATATTTTTTTATCCTATAATTTCTCGGGTTGCTGTCATTGTAGTCGCATTGGAGTGGAAATGTTGCAAAATTAATGCGATATCCAGAGCGATTACAGATCACAGAACAAACCAAAAACACAACAAAATAAGTAAAGAAATAAAAAAAGAGAGAGATGAAGGCAACAACAACAAGGGTTACTGGTGGCACTTGAAGCTGGTCTGCCTCAAAAGGTAATTTATAATAATCGCCATAGACTATCGACAGGCGAGCAAAAAAACAGATGTAACTGCCAAGGCCTTTGGGCCATAAACACCAGCTGCCATACAGGGTGGCATTTTTGTTTTTACATATATAAATATAAAAACCCATAAATATATAAATATATAAAACAGAATTCCATTTTGGGTAAAAGAACTAAATATTTAAAGCGAAAAGTCATTAAGGGATATATATATATATGTATATAGTTTGCTGCCCTTTTGACCCACATCATCGGCATCCCCCCAGGCAAAGGTGATAACACCCCTTATGCCTTTTAGTCGCAGGTGTTTTCCCCATGTATACACACACACACACACACAAGCAGAATGATGGGAAATGGGAAACGGAAGCCAGACACAAAGATGGCGGGCGTTGAAGTGAGAGATATAAAGATTCCGTTGACCAACTCCCAAGAGCATATTTATATTCCTCTCAATGGGACCACGCACCACAGCCACCAGTGCCACCCAAGGAATGCGAGGGGGCGGGTCAGGGCAGGGAGCAAGAATATCCAGCAAATAGGATAGGGGTTTATTAAAAATTGATGCCATAAAAATTGCGCATTCATATTGTGAAGAATGCCTCTGAATATTCACAGGCACACATTACGTATACGTATGCATACCAAGGCGAGCATTAACGATGTATATATTCATTGAAAAATAAAAACAAAAAACACCCAAAATAATAATACTTGTGGGAAAAATATTGCATTTCAAATAATATCAAGGGTCCTCGTTAGGAAAATATATATTTTTCCGATTATAAAATCGATATAAATCGATGTTATATCGACATACTCTTAATAAAAAACAAGAAAATTGTTTTATAAATTATGAACAAATTTTAAAACGATATTTTATCTTATATCGAGGCAACGAAAATATTTAAAAATAAATAAAAATGCATCTAATTGATCTTCCAACAACCAAACAAATTTATGGAACTTATAAATCGATATAATATCGATATACTCTTTATAAAAAACCACAACATTGGTTTATAAATTCTAAAAAAATTTTAAAACGATATTTTATCCAATGCCGAAGTAAATATCATCATTTGTATCGCCCGATCTATCAACATGCTCCGCCATATACCCGGCTGTAATGTTTATGTGCACCCTCGTAAACAGGAAACGGAAATCAGCATGCAGGCGCACGCGGCAACAACAGGAAAATCAACATCAGCAGTTGGATTATTATTGTTTTTTCCCCGGCCAACTCATATTGCTGTGGTTGCTTGTGGCAAACAATGTTTAATATGGGCCTTTCGCTTTGGTTAACATGGCCAAATCAGGCCATGTAACTAGTCGTCCGGCCGGAAGAAGTGGTATTCGGTCGCGGGGAGGGGAGGGGGAAAGTGCAAATAAAGGAGGGGGACTTGAATTCGGTGCCTCGTGTGTTTGCCAAACCGATCATATGCATAAATATGTGTGCTGGTTTATGGTTAAAATAGTACAACAACGTTGATGTAGGCCCATGTAGTGAAAATGGCCAACAAGCCATCGATATTTTATGGCCATTCTTTTTTGGGTTTTTTAAGGATTTTTAAAGGATATTTAAAGGATAATTGGTTCTTGGAAACGTTTTACACCACTTTGGAGAGCGATTATGTATTTATTGTGTGATTTTATACAAAAACCTTATCGCTTTCATGTGTTATAAATGCTTTGTAATTTGTACTTTAAGCCCAGTTACCCGCTGGCTATGACTTCCTTTCAGTAAATGTAAATTATAAATCAATAAGTTGACAAAAACATTAAGCATGAAGTTAAGGATAAAGATTTTAATGGTTATAAGCGGTTTATATATTTGAAATTAATTAATTACTTGCTTGTTTGTATAAATTTCTATAAAGTACTGGTGTAATTCATGCATTTTAAACAGATATGTTTTGATTTATTTGCTTACTTTGCAAGGCTATTAACATAACATAATCAAAAAATAATAATAATAAAAAATAAATAGATAAAAGAATAAATATAATAATAATTAATTTAAATGTATATATTTATAAATGTATAAAGATATAATGATATATAAAGATTTATAGATATATTTCTGTATTCAAATTAATTTATCATTAAATAAAACATAAATAATTAAAAATCAAAATTATAAAGAAAATAGCACTTGATTGACACTATAATTCCCAACTAGTTCTGGCATTTTTCAAGTGGTAACCCAGCTGAATGTTGAGGTCGGGTGGTTGAGGTAGTGTAGTTGTGTGGTTGTGTGTTAGTGTAGTAGTGAGAGCAAGAGAAAACGAGCAGATATCAAAGGGAATTTGAGACAAGAGAAAAATATTGATCAGTCAAAGGAGGGACCTACACAGAAAAAATTCTGGTGGGTTAAATGAACAATTTCTTTTGGTTGAATAACAGTAAAGCTACTGTCCATGTATTTTGTTGTTGGATTTGGTGACTGCACGACAGTTTATATGACAGTCAATTACAGTCACCCTTACGTACGAGACTCGGTGTGTTTTTTGTTGTTGGCTTTGCGAACTGTCGTGACTGTCAGCTGCAGTCAAAATACTGTAGGTTTTTCGTAATAACTTTTATGTATTATTTGTTCTTTTTTGGTCTCGGCTATGTATTTTTGCATTCCCAAGCTAAGTAGCAAATAAATTATAAGCTTTATCGACAATTTTTTTTAATTTTATTAAATATTTTATTAAAATCCAGAACCTTCTTTGTCCACTAAAATACTTTCTGGTATAATTCTGGTATATATTTCTAAACTTCTAGTATTATGCAAGCGTTTCTTGAAAAAACGATTTCGGGCACACTTAAA